>JAARMF010004849.1:0-13611 GCA_022844705.1 Toxascaris leonina
CCTACTGAGCATATTCACTTAATTTTCACCACTTCAGTAATACGGTTGATCTGATGAATAGTATTAGGCGGCCTGAAGAGGAAGTTTCTTTAGGGCGCAATGAAAGAGGGAATATCGACGAATAAGTGATATGTTGGAAAATTGTTGATATGTTTTCATTTCTTATGGAAAAACATTCTAATTTGTATGTTTTCGAGATAGATTTAAGAGTATTTCATCGCTATCTGAAAATGCCTACATTGCATGTTAGTATTAAACGTTGATGTTTGGCCATTCAATCAGAGGCTATTGGCGATATGGATTTTTTGGCATTCTTTCTACGATGACACTAATCACGGCTATTTATATAATTTCTGCTGCTATTCTAAATATTACAGTAAACAAGCTTGTGTTTTCCATATTTTTATTGATGTGAACGTCTTTAGAGTTTATCAGGTACATAAATATCTATCGTAATCGTTTTTACGAGCAAACAAATAGAAAAACAGCAGCAGTGCCGCTTATTGCCCGAAAACCTTTAGAAGGAATAATTACTGCTATTCTTTCGTTCATTGCATCTCTATAAACAGGTAGAATACATCACAGAACATTAGCTTCATAGCATCGCTATGCTAAACACATCACCTCCTTTCTCTGTTTCGCAGTGAACCGAATGCATAATTAATATATCATCGGATATAGGATGGAGGATCCTCTTTTTTCTTTGTTTCTGGGTAGTTCGCAAGGTGGAGAGTGACTAAGTGAATAAATGAATGTCATGCACCTCAGTGGGATCGTGTGGCCATATTACTAGTGAAATTCTTATGAGTTACTTGTACCTTAGCGAGTACCGACAGCTATATGGCGTCATGTTTTATAGTGGTGCTAGGTTAAATGCTCACTCTACGTATTGATGTTTAACAGGGACCCATGGGATTTCTTATAGGATAATCGTTTAAATCTGCTAATCTCATCTATGTCTGCTGAACGCTTTTGCCATCGAACCCACTGAAATCTTCATAACTCGCAAACTTTTCTTTAGAATTTTATAAATCAAGGCATGCAGTAACACTACCGTAACAAAAAAATCTAACTCCCNNNTGCAGTAACACTACCGTAACAAAAAATCTAACTCCCCTTGGAACATGATTCAGATGTTCATCTCCTCTCCTTAATAGCATGATCCTTCTGCTCAGTGCGCTATTTTTGGGACACTGTTTGCCCAAAATAACTTGAAAGCCCCAATAACCTCCTGAACCTTCTGACAAGTTTGCTCAAAATCTTGAAATTCACCTTGGCCACAAAACTGTTATTCCTATTATGCGAGAAGTATTATATTTTTGACATCCCTCTATGGAAAATGTTAATAAGACATGAGCAAGAGCATGTATTCGCAATAAACTTCAGTCGGTGATAAGTGAGTGCTCGGCGGAGTTGGAATCCGATATCGCTTATCAGCCTTTCAATGTTGAGAGCTAAGCGGAAAATGAGGCGTTGCGCTATGGAACTTGATACCTATCTGACTTGAATCATCGTTCCTCTCGAGACTTTCGTTTTCCAAAAGATTTCTGAACAAATGAAGCAGACATTGATTTGCTTGAATATGCAATCAGTATATCGCAAGAGAATGCCATGACTTCCAGCTCGTTGCTTCATTGAGAGAGCGCTTGGCGTTGTCGACTTTGGAATGAGCTTTGAAATGGACATATCAGGACATATCAAACCTCACTTATTCGCCATGGTAACAAGCTTAGAAGCATCGAATTCTTGTCCAATTTGTTCATTAAAATCATCGATGATTGCCAGAAAATAAGCGTGCATTGAAGATGCACAAGGTGGAAAATGGGAAGGAAAATACTATCTTCCCCATCGCCGTAGCATCGTGGCATGCAAAAATGGAGTATTCACTTCACATCATTGAAAAGTTATACCAAACTCACAAAAAATGAACTCGGCTTTCTCATATGATTTGCTTGTTGAAGAACGAAGTTTTTTGCTGTGATGAACTGTTGTGACATCAAGAGACATCTAGCAATTGAAAGCGCATAACACATGAATACTTGAGAAGAAATTTGGTTTTTCAACAGGTTGTTTATGGATAAAAAATAACTGCGAATAGGGACGAAAAGGAAATCATGGCAAAATTGTCCTTCTAACTCATATTGATTGAAAAATCAATATTAGAAATGAGAAGTAGTGGGACTCATATTTGCATACTGGCTCATCAATGATTTGCCTGCTGGACTAGCATTTAAGTGATTGAATTTTTCCTAATCATATCAGCAGTAAAAGCTATGCAACTATTTGGAATAAATCTGCTGATGTGGGATTTGATTGCAGTGGTGGGTGACGAGTGTTTGCTATGCAATGAGTAAGATGCCAATCGGTTGTTGTTTGGACAAAGCTCGATCTGCGTCCACCTTGGGTTATGATCGGTTCTACGATCCCGACTGGGCTTGAGATTTCGGTATAGCTAAAGATTTAACGCGGTTTTAACCTAGTTGTACGGAACGATTGAGTAATCAGTTGATAAACATATTTCAAAGGCTTACATCATTGAATAAAACATTTGAATTGTGGAAAAAATCACTCCGCACAAACTCCTATAACGCTGCTAAGAAACTATAGCTTTTTGCTCTTGTGGAGTAATAACGTTTCACAATTTTTTGCAGATTTTATCATCATTAGCATCATTGTATCCTTTTACATAATCATATTTGCTATACACATTAAATTTCATAGCTACACTGACTGACACATATAGTTGACCATCTCTGTTAGTCGTTTAGTCTTTAATGAAGAGTCACTGAAGATAGGATGAGAAATCCTGGCATGAGTGTGCTCCAAATAGTGCCTTTCTCATTTTCAAACTCGCCACACTTATTTGAGAGCATTTGCAAGCAGCTAAAAGTGTCATAAAATTTGCATGCAAATTTATCAATCGGGTTGTAAAACAGCTCGAGACGTCATAATATCTGATATGATACACTCTTACAATTTTTCCTTCCCTGACTAATCGTCTTCATGAATTCCCAGCAATTAATGATTGCGCGATGAAATGTTGTCAAAATTTAATTCGCTCCTGCGCCCATCAAAGTGTTCTCACAAAACCACTGTTTACTATATTTGCTCGAATGTAAATTTGGAGACAGATTGATGCAAAATGTATGCTAGTTTACTTTTCATCTTTAAACGTTGTTGGAAGCTAATAAATCAGTCTAAATCGAGGGAAGGGTCGTCAATTTGTGGTGTGTGCAACAAGTTCTAACCTTGGTCTCAGCGGTCCTGGGGCTAACATAAACGAGCAAATAAACGCACAAAAGATTGTTACTGATTTGACAAGACGCTTTGCAAAAGCGCATAAAAAGTGATGTCCTGAGGAATTTAAGCTTGCGCGCTATATATATATATATATNTAGGCTGAATGTGGTCGTCATATTCTCTGAAAATTTTATTAGTTCTTGATTAGTTGATTAACAATAGTTCGACTCGATTCTGCACTTGCCTCCGAAATGTGCATTCAAACTCTCTACTACAGCGAGATAACGGAACATCTAGAAGCTTCGTGGAAGCAATACCTACAAATAGATCAGTGCATCAATAATGGCCTTTTATAACGTACAAAGCACGCAAAATAATTATGTATCGATAAGTGAAAACTAACTTGGTTACTTCGGCAGCCTCTGCTAATGAAATTTGCCCTTCATTCATCGCCTTGCAAATCGGGCATTTCTCACATGACCTGAAGTCGCGAAATATTTATTTGACACTTGAAAACTACATGCACAGTGACAGAAGTATGAATTTGATACACATGTATGAATAAGTATATAAACCAACAGATACAAATACAAACATGCAAATAAATCATCAGTTATATTTTACAACCGGAAGAGTAGAAAATATTTGAAAGGCTTTATGAGTCTCAATTCACAGAGCGGCGTGGCTCTGCGTGTCATAGTCAAGGTAAAGCTGTGACATAGAGGATCACAGAAAGTGAAAAGTTGCTATTAATCTGAGGTGAATGAAGTAGAATTGGGGGAGGTGCATACTGCTAAATTATGAAGCCGAAATGTCGATGCATTTTTTGAGATGACCAAGTTCTGATCGAGACAGGATGCCTTTGCCCTTTTCATTAAAGCTATAATAACATCGTCACATCCATAATAAAGATGTGTCAAGAACAGAATAATTTGTAGTGGTGGAGAAGCTGTAGGGAGTGGAGAATAGAAATATAACACTGTCTTCAGTTCCACTCATTCTTCGATGTTCTTTCATCACTACTGAAGTATTCCTTTGCAGTAAAGTTCGTCCTCCCAGACTCAAACTAATTTCTGTTTTACATGACATGACACATTTTTTATGCTCCTTTCGACTCCTTTTCCGACTCCAGAACATTCTTAAAGACTGCAAGTTATGCGTTGATTGATGAGTAGTTCCACCACACCCAAACGACTTGTCNGTGACACATTTTTATGCTCCTTTCGACTCCTTTCCCGACTCCAGAACATTCTTAAAGGCTCCAAGTTATGCGCTGATTGATGAGTTGTTCCACCACACCCAAACGACTTGTCATCTAATAAACAACTGTTTCAAATGTTCTTATCAAATCACCTTTGGTTTTTCGCCACCAATATTTAATGCTAGCCCAAGATTGTCACTGATATGCACTTTAGTATCGCTATCAAAAAAAATGATGACTAAAGGCAATCACATGAGATGATCGTATTGTTGACTACACACCACCNTTCCTATTGAACTCACAAAAGAAGTGATTTTAAAACCGAGGAAAAAATGATTACTTGAATGAGTTGAGCGTATCGAATTGACGATGATTAGCGACATGACGTCTGAATGCCAAATTATCGCCTGCACCAATCTCTAAAAACATTTTGCAGTACATTAGACGAATGAAAATCTCCCAAATCCAAGATAGTTTTGCTAGAGGAGTCGTTTGCTGGATTTTTAGGAAAATCAGAGCTCCCAAGATTCTTCCAAAGATGTTATTTCAAAAGTTTTTAAGAGTGTTCAGTTGCCTATAGCACGAGATCATGACGTCATTAACCTGAGGCTATAGTAACCCCGTGCTACATTTTTCAATTGAAATTGACTAATTTGTTATTTCTTGTGATGCTGCATCTGTCGAATAAGATGATATTGCCCATTGCCAGTCGATTACCCAATGAAATGCATTTCCTTACAAAAATATTTCGTTTCTTCTACAACTGATGTCAAATGCAAAAATTTGAAAATTTGAGAAGATGAAGTTATGAGACATCATGCGAATGTTTGAAGGTGGCAAAATATGTTCTGAAGATTTTTTCTTTCTAAAGCGATTCAATCTAAAAAAGTGCAAATGATATGCACATGTTTCCAGCATGCATCTTCACGTGATTTCTGCAAAATGTTTCAGAAGCAGCCACCTTGCAAATCAACGGACTTTGGAGTGTTCACCTACTACACCTCAGCGCGATTTGTGACCATAGCCTTACTTCAAGGATGCATTTTGTTATGATGTTCAGACAGGAAGATTCGATTCCCTTTGCAAGAATTAAATAACGCACTGCTTCCCTATTATATCCAGAAAATTCAGTTGATGCAAAACGCTTTTGACCATTTTTGCTTTAAGATGGAGGTGTTTGAGAGGATTGTGGCAAAAACTTGTTGAAAAGTTACAATGAGTGTCACAAACGAATTCAGCAACTATCCATATCAGAACTCACTTCCAGCACTCAGCTCGGAGCTCACTGCAAGTGGTGGCAAAACAGGAACACCACCAATTGCCCGAATATAGTCGCCCATATTTTTTCGAGGTACTCGCTCAGGCTGTTTCGGCATCATATCAATTCTGTATTCGTATTCGCTTCCTCGTAACAATGTTTGGGGCGGTGAGGGGTTAGGTGACCCGTAGGCGGAACCGTGTTCGGCCATGGTCCGTGGTAGACTTGTTTGCGGAGGATTTTCTAGAGCATCCTGTGCAGGCATTGTTGACTGTGGTTTTTGCGCACCGTCAAAAGATTGTGCTACAACATCGCGAGATGAAAGTTTTTGCGAAACTGTGTGGACCGTGACTGTAGATGGCGGAGTGGGATGCGGCGATCGCTGAGACGATATGGTCTCTGAAGTGAGTGCCGTTGGCGACGTCTGTGGGCTTTCACCCGAAGGAATAGTCTCATAAGCAGATGAATCGAGTGAGCTAGCCGGTGATAGCGGCCGTTGCGGTGAACCACGTGGCAAATTCGACGTATTCCTGTGAAGCTGCTTTTGTGCGACGTCATGCATTGCGAGTGTTTGAGGTGGCGTAACATGTGGTGATCGATGACGCGCATTATCACGGAGGCCACGTTGCACGATATCTCGTGATGCGGTCGGTGGCGCGTGTTGAACTGAGCGTGGTGGTAGCTGTGATGAGCCTCCGTACGATAGAGGGCGAGCGCCGACGTTTCCATGATCGGGTCCGTAGCGCAACAGGCTTTGTTGTGTTTGCGTGTTCTGAGGGGAACGACGTAGCCCACGTGGAGGAACGTTCTGCGTGGCACCTGACTTCGAAAGTAGAGCAGATGCCGAATTCTTAAAACGATCCAACGATGCACGACCGCCAGATCCGTCACCTTTTAGGATGTTGCCTCCTCGTGGGTAATCTTCATCAAGGGGTTCAGGCGGAGGATACGAGGGCTCCTCCGTTATGCTAATATCGTCGTAGTCTGGGGCTGGCTCATAAATGCGACCCATACCCATAGGCAACCTGCAATCACATTATCAAATAGGCACTTGGAAAAACTCTGCATTACAGTTGAGGAATTCTGTGTTGAAATATACCGCCGAAGTGCTGCATAATTTCGAAGCTGAGCAATTAAAATATTTCCTGAAATTTTGTATATTTCCACTGAAATGTCAGCTTCAATTCGTGCAAATCCCGGCAAAATTATGATTTTTAAGGTGATTTACATATATTGAGGTTTTTTGGCGTTGTTACTCTGCAAAGAAACCTGCCAAACAGATCTGATTCATGCGAAAGAAAAGATATGTTGTCGAATTGATACAGATTGAGATCCGCACACAGCACACGTTATGTAAGTGAAATGATGTGCATTGCAGTTATGATCTTATATGTCTGATGAGTATGAAACATCGATGAGTGTTTGTTTGATGCAGTATCGTACATTGCGGCTGATTAGATTATCTGAAAAGAAGGCGCTTTCCAGACGTTGCAGAATTGAAAAATAAGAGGTGGGAGGTTTTTTCGAAAACAAACAAAATGTGGCTTTCAAGTTTAGCATTTTCAGGGCTTCTTGCTCGAAAAAATTGCTTATCATGAATGATCAGTTCATTTTTGGCAGATAAAGTTTGTCGCTCAATACTCCTCCAAAAGTTCGATGTAGCAGAACAGATGATGCGACTTCTAATACTAAAATAATTAAGGCGATACTTATAGACGATTGCAACAGGATCTAAGATATCAACAGCTAAATAGCTTCGAATATATCGGACTGACTGAGGAAACTCCATGAATTGAAATGCAAATGGAATGCAACAATGTAATGTTTTTTATTGCCATCAATCAACTAGATATCCGATCATCTGCTTGACGCAAAATGAGGAAATATTTAAATGTTTCATAAATTTCCACAATTTCCATTCGAACTTGCGCTTCTTTGAGGAATATTTTGAGTTGAAGGTAGTTTGAATACTCTTAAATGCTCACATCCACTTATCATTGAAAGTGTTTCACTCCAATTATTCTGGATGATTATATTTTATGATTATATTTTGGACGATTATATTTTCAGCATATTTGGGTATTTTTGAGAAAGAGCGTTTGAAATGTTGATTCAAATAGTTGGTAGATTTAGCCATCATTCAAGACAGAGATTTCTGAAGAGCATAGGGGTCTTTCTTGCTAAGAAGCTAACTAATAAATTTTGATACATTGACGAGCAACGATATAAACGAGGACATAAATCCATATGTGCTTCTCCTCCTATTTCCTAGTCATTGCTTTTACGTACTGTGAGTTAAAGTATCAATCAGATAAGTCTGTTGGCAATCGCAAAACAAAATCGGTCCGTTCTATAGCATATTGAAATTTGTGTGCTATGAAACGATCGGAAAATTATAGCGAGATTTGTAAAAGAGCAGAAATGCATGCCTAACATTTAGCAGCTATTCAGGATTTTCTGTCTATTTAGATGTTTGCTAGTTGAGTTTGAGCTTTTAAATTCTTTTCCTATCAAATTCTATCATTTCAGTTGAGGAGTTGATAACAGTCATTTTAGCTGAGCACAGAAGTTTGAAGGCAATTGAAAGCTATGTAAAAATTCCCAGAATGGTGTGGCTTACTTGTTCATTGTGGACTCGGTTTGTGTCTGATAATTCACTCCACCGTAGCAATCGTATGCGTCCTCTTCCAATGAGATGCTTTTCAGTCTGCAAATGAAATTCTCGATATGTTCTTATCAGAATTGCTTTGAAATCAGTCTGTATTTTTGCAATCACGAGCAAATATTTACATGCAGATATACAACGATTGCACATAACTGCACGCATACATGCACATGCCCAGACGCAGCTGAGCTCAGATATGAACAAATGCGCGCACACGCACATACACTTGTGTGTTTGTATGCGTTGATGAGCGTGTGCATGTGTTCAAACATCAATCAACAGCATGCTATAACCGTTGAACTTGATGCAGGAAAAATTTTTATGGTGGGTTAAGAAATATTGTAGTAACTAATCAGGGAAATAGCTCTTTGCAGAGAAAAATTTGACAAGTCCTAGTTCTGTATAGCTAACGACCGTCAGTTATCATCGCCAATGCTCATCGCGTCATCAGTTGATAAAAGAGCTTAAGTATGATTGAATTAACAGTTGGCATACGAAAAAAAAAGAACGAGAAAATCAAATTTTTATGTGAAAGAAAATATTAGATAGAAAAACAATGAGCACTTTTCTTTACACATTATTTCCTTTCAATAGAATGAAATTCGGCAAATTATTGCCAAAAAGAAAAAAAAAGAACTCATAAATCAGTTAATCCNAGGCAAATTATTGCCAAAAAGAAAAGAACTCATAAATCAGTTAATCCTAAAAATTGAAGTAATTTGAAATCGAAAATTTACTCAATTTGTATGCTCGATTACTTTCACTCAATCCCATATCATTGTTTGTAACAACGGAAAGTCGAGGAAGGGATCGCCAAATTCTAGGATGAAAACTGAAAGGGAGGAAATGATGACTATGGCAGTCATTGTCCTTTTTTTCAAAAAAAGTTGAACATCACAACCGTCATTCCTTCTGTATCGGTATCTTCCTGTATTCTTGAGTTTGTGGAGGTATTTGAAATCTGAAAGCGCTAGTAGCATTCATAGTGGCACAAGATGAGAATGATATCTATTGCATATTGTTTGCTCTGTGAGTGAAACGTTTAGTCAATGTCGGTTTGACAATAGTTTCCTTATCGATATCGAAAACGGTGATCGAGTTTTGTGAAGATAACAATTCGATCGATTTCTCACGTTTTTTACACATCACCATCCATATTTCCTTATAGCGCATAACACACTTCAAATGTCCACAAGGAAATTTGCGCTTTGATGTGCACAATTTATGATTGAATTGCCTGCTTGGAGCATCTCTCATCTTAACCGATCGATTCCTCGAGAGTGTTCAGTGCCTCCGAGAAGTGCGATAGAATCTATGACAAGCATAGTGGAGTTCTACAACGGTCTTCCTATGTGTTTGAAACAAAAAACGACTCAACTATAAAACATTCGTTAGAATTTCGCTTTTGATTCAATCAGGAATGTATTTTCGGATTTTTCATTAACGGTTGGAAGTAGAAGGAAAGTTATTATACTATTGATACGTAAGGCTGTAAAAGTGCACAATGTGTAATCTCCTATTGCACTTTTTTTTTCTGCTTACTTTACCATATAGAGCTTTAAGAACGTTTTTTTTGCTGGAAATAGATCCTAGGTTTTTTTTTGCAAAAAAATAAAAGTGATTGATAAAATAAGCATGTTGAGTTGGTAGTGAGAAAAGTGGCAATACTCTTCTATCTAAGCTCGGTATGTGGATATTTGCTGAATGAAACAACTGTGTTTATCTGCTTGATTTATTCTCTCAAGCATTCATCAAATACCCTCTTATAATATCTACTCTATAGGCATCTAAGAAGTGGTTATTTGAGTTGAATGGGAAATCATGTTAGAGCGTAGGCATGATATCAGTTCGTTGGTGGGCGATTACCATTGAAATGTTGACGAAGGAAATGAAACTTCAACACTACGAAAGAGAAGCTATTCTTTGGAATTTCAACTTCTGAACTCTATATTTTCTGGTACAAACTTGAGAGAATTTCAATCGTTGAAACTATAAGCAAAAGGAAGACGCATAGATTGCATAGATTGCAATATACAACAAAACATCGCATTTGTTAAGCAATAGCAATTTTCCTCAGCTCATAGCGCGTAATTTTATGGCGCAGAAGTTGAATCCAAATTCCTTTTGATAAATATTGTTGCAAAATCTTGGGAAATGTTCCTCAAAGTTTATCGGGGCACTATAGATTCTCCGATTTCATATTTTTTGTTTGCTTTGTTAGTTGAGACTCTTTTGGCTTCAAAACGTATACCAGTAATCTACGATTATTTAAGAGGGGTGAACTGCCTTCATGAGTCTTCATTTGAAAAAAAAAAACAGCTTTATGAATGAAAATTAAGGCATGGATCAGTGATTGTGATTCAGATATTGAACAGATGCATGGCTTATCATCAATGGTAAGTCAAGGCATATGTGAGAGAATCGTAGCTCAAGAATTTCTTCGTCAAATAAGACTTCAGTGGAGTCGATTTTGGAGAGCCATTGCTTCACAGTGTACGATGCGTCGCCGTTGCGGTGAGCTTTCGCAACTGTGCATTGGCGAGCAGCATAATGGCAATATCATGTGGACGTATGTGTATGATATGTGTGTCTGTCTGCTTGCTTGCTTAGTACCTTCGACTTATTAGTCAATGAATCCACGAATAGGGGTTAAGCTGATCATCGATTTTCCTTTCCTGCACCAGTTTCCAGATTGCTTAGCTGAATTTCAAACAAGCCGCAGCTAATAAAAGTTGGTTCTTGCGACTCTACGAGATGCCCTTTACATCACATATGTTGTAAACAAGTGGAAAAGCGCACCAGAACAGCGGGAATCTTTGCACCCCCCCCCCCCCCCATTTTGTTGCCTGATTGTAAATATGCAGAGCAATGAATTAAACCAAACGTATGCGTAAATTTTCAACGTGATACTTGATTGTTGTTATATGACCGCTCTAGTATTGGAGGCATGCAAAATTTTCAGCACTTTTAATCCCATTCCGAAGCTAATCTTTCAACTTAAAATATGATAGGGCCATTCGTATGCTTCACATTGGTAGCAATAAATTTCACTACCTTTGCTTCCATGGTTTCCGAACTGAAATTAAAATTACCGTGCAGACAAATAGACGCTCATATATGCACGCACACATATGACCTAGTCATGAAGTATGAAAGAAAAAAAACGGACACAACCAAATATGTCAGCATTATGTAGAATTTTACGAGGGCAATAGACAGTCAAAAATCGAAATAATTTTTGGTAATTGTATGTGACGGGAAATTCCTTCGTCACTCCTTTTATCAACCGTCTTTGTTACATTTTCAGAAGGAATATTTTCCTCGGTGTTTGTATTTCCCACTTGTCAGACCCACGGTATTATTCTATTATAACCGATTATTCTTTGCTGCTAAATTTGCATAGCGTATCGAAGAAATATTTTCAATGCACCATGAAGTGTTTCAGGATAGTTCGTGGAAAAGCCTCTGAATTTTCAGAGAGTGGTGTTTCAAGAGAAAACTTCTTCAAATCAGGAGCGATCGTTTGTTCTAAACGGAAGATGTCAAAAAAAAAAAAAACACAATGTTAGAATTCTACTTATCAAATATTATATATCCATTAATTTATATTATAGTTTCAAACGTTCGCAAAGCATATACCTAAAAAAGAAGGTTTAACATTCCTAGTGAATGAAGAGATCTAGCTGCCACGTTGGGTTGCCTTTCAAGCAATAATGAACTTAAAACTAATGAAACGCTAGAAAACAAATTCGCAGAACATTCGCCGGAAGCACTTATACTAAAGGAAACACGCTTATCGAGGTAATCCACACATATACGAGTATATTGCAACAGAACATTGAAAAATATGGGGAAAGAAATGCAGCAGTTTTAAGAGAAAGAACTTGAAGAGCATGGATTGCAAGAAGAGCGTTCATGACGACTGCTCGACGGTTATCATCGACTTCTGACTGGGTGCGCACTAAAATTGAAGGAGCCTTATCACAGCATTACTGCCGATTTGTCTTGCTAATCATAAACAGAAAAGCACACGCTTCACTCATGCAATATTTGCTTGATCTTTTCTGGAAGCTAAATTTGCTGCTTCCAATTGATGCGATATATAAACAATAAAGCTAAATTAAGCTTTATGAACATTTTTGCAAGAAATGCCTCCAAATGAACAGTTGATCAATATATGTATGAAACTGATCTCTGACTCTTCCAAAATGACTGTAGGTCTTCTCTGTAACAGTTTAAGTTGAGAACAGAATAGGTGAGAATGAGAAAAAAGTAAAAGGAGATGAGAACAGAATAAAGTGGAGAACAGCCTAATCACCAATCCTTCCTCTGCGAAATAGTCACTCAGTTTATGGGACTTTGTCGTACGATCTCGAATATCTTGTCCTGCAATTACAGCTGCAAACAAACGTCCATAAAATATTGCAAAAATATGTTTATAGAAAATAAAGTTTGTAAATGCACGAATTTAGATGTATATTTGATTATCCGAAAATGCGAAAATTCCCTCGGTTAAAGTACTTGTCGATGAGGGCAAAGAAACCTACAATTTTTCCCATTTACTACTCCATTCCTATTTAAAATTACTTCTAATGTAGATGAAGATGTATAGCAAAAGTGGTAATGCCTAATATCAGTTTTTTGTAAGCCCAAGTTTTCGTGAGTCTCTCTGCACTTTACGTATATTTTATTGCATAAGATTTTTTCTCTTTCATTGTTTCATTTATTTATTCCTTCAATATTTCCCGTTAACTGCCTAAGTGCTTTAATTTTCGTTTGTAGAATGTATTTGATGTGGCGACATGAAAGGAAATATGAAGAAGTGCATGTAATGCAAGTGGTATTCTAACATTGTAAACAATGATAAGCACTCGATTTCTGGAGATTCGACGCAATTATTTCCTACCATATTTCAGTTCAAACTGCTTCTTTTTTCTTCCAGGAAAGAGAATGAGGGGATATATGCGGTAAGAAATGCTGGAGAGGTAGTACTAGAGCTTTAAGATGAGAATGCTCAGCTATATGAAGAACTGTAAGAAGATCCGCCGCTCCATATGATGTGATGTTGTTTTCGAACGTTTCTACGAGATTGTGCTGAATCTTGTTCAGCTACAAGTTGTGAGTCCGTATCTGTGCCATGATACCGCTGCTTTTGAAAACGGACTGCAAGGTGGAGATATGAAACATCTTCACCCGTACGTTGTGGTCCAAAGAAGTCAATTGTTTTGTTGGCAGCATCTGTAGCAG
>JAARMF010004851.1:0-13609 GCA_022844705.1 Toxascaris leonina
AAAAAAAAAAAATTCGTTCGTTTTTCCCACCCTTAGCGAATCATCATCACTGAGGGCATCTATCCAATTTCAGACTTATAATACCACGATAAACATCAATAATGCCTGTTTTCATTGCACTAAGCATTCGAACGCGAAAACTGGTATTTAATGAAGTTGTGGTTGGAGTGACTTATTGCTCGAGTATCTCTCTTATTGACTTGCCATGAAGTTCTCTGGATGATTAATGAACGTCGTCGTTCAAATCGAAATACATTGCTGTCAGATGTTCACAGAGGCACAAAAAAGAGGCTGCTTTATTCAATTTGAATATCGCTATATTGCAAACGAACGATTAGATGCTATTCGAGAATTGAGTTTCCGAAAAACATTTCAAATTTCCATTACAATAAAGTGTCATTTGAAGTGGTGAACTAGTGCAGAGGAGATAGCTCTGAAATGAAACGATTAACGATGTAAACACTGATGGGTGTCAACGAAGATTCTCTTTTCGCCGGTTCACACCTAGTGATCTTGATCGTTTCCTTATTTTCATGTTCAATTTTTTCCCGTTTCCACTCTAATAAACATATCGGTGGGAACAATTCGTCATAATGTTTTGCTGACAACACAGACGACAACACGAGATCAAAATTCACGAGTACTTTCATCTCGAGAATAAGTGCAAATTTGTGAGCAATGGAAGAATCGCACAATGAAGAAATTAAATCAAATAAACGCACGCAATGGATTGTGAAAAAATACTTCGAATTGAGTAATTTTAAGAAATTTTCTTTAGTTTCGAGTAAAGAAATTTTATTATATTCGAATCGTAACTGAAAATTTCATTAGAATCTATCCAATAAGGAAATATGCGATAGAATATTACTCATCGGTGCAAATTCTAGTGATTCAGCATCAATGATCAATCCTGGATAGCACATTTTTTATCTCGCCGTTTCTGGTTGCAAACAATCGACTATCCAAAGTGCACAGCTATAAAGGTAACGCCTAGAGTGAGGCGAAGAACATAAAAGATTACAACTCATTTACNACTGACAAAACGAGTAGAATCCGGAAGTCATTTTAAAAGTGTTCAACTTGTGCTATTCTCACTTCATTATTCAAGAGCACAAATTCGCGAGATCGGAAGTAGTTTACCTGAGGATGAAGTAAAGGCTGACAACGAGATTGCTTCACGTTGTTTGCTCATGTGAGGGAAGCTATCTGTGGACGCAACCAATACCAACTAGAAAGAGTGCTACAAAATTAAAGCCTGAAACTAGGTGTGGATAAGCGGGAGTGATACTCGGTCGGCAAATAAACGAAGACGACGGTTGTGCGCCATGAGGGCGGATCGATCGAGTGGCGCCGGGGCACACATCGATCGTGCACGGACCGACACAGAGCCGACAGCCGACACACACTCGCCCGCAGGCACTCATCCTAAGCCGCATCGTAGCACGTTGCGATATATGTGCATGTAGGTGCTCGGATTGTTGGTTGCTTTATGGGATGCTCGGTGATGACCAGTCACCGCCCACTTGCAACGCGCATTTAGTGCGTTTGCAGCATCCGAGCAGCCATGGCAATCCTCGACAAATGAAAGCTAAACTGCTTCGTCCTCTTCGGCTTCATAGCACGATGACAGGTCAATGTCTATACTGCGATTGATCGTTGTTGGAACAGCCATCTGCCCTCTCAACAAATGCTGCACTCCATGAAATCCCAATGGAAGGGATTTGAGAATAAGAAGAGTTCGGTCAATTCTGTCAGCCGCCTGGGACTTCACAAGCTTTAATGTGCCTTACTTTACTGCTTCGAAAATTCCACAAATCACACTGTACTTCATTTTATAAAGTAGAGCTTAATCAAACTGCAATAAAATCTAGCCTCACTGGTGGCTTTTATAGCTGTTAGTTTGCGGAGAATTGTGCAACTATGATTTACCACTACAACATTCATGTAAATCATACGTCCCAGGAAATAAATTATAGCACAAGTAAGTTCTATATTATAGATTTATTTATATGGTGAAATATTAAAGTCATTAATTAACAAATCAATAGCAGCGAACAAGTAAAATACCTTTTTTCTTCATTAAAACCGCATTGTTCTTCGTGAGAAGAGTTCTCTGAAACAATAGTGCTAAAGATATTTGATATCTTTACTCAACTCCTCAAATAATTTGCGCTGAAAGCAAATTACATTGCTAAATGCAATTAACATATTCGATTTTTTTTCGCCAAATGCCCTGAACAACGAAACGAAGAAAAGTACACGAATATGGGATAACATCCAGATGGGTGGATGCACACCTGCATCCGAAATGGCAAGGATCGATAAGAACTTTGAAAACACCTATCACCTTGCTGTTTATTGAGCTCAGTTTATTACTGGAATATATACAAAGGGGTACTGCTAAGTAATCTATTTCGTGCATGCATACTCATGACAGCTATCTAAAGATAGGTGATCTATATCCATTCAGACAAAGACCAAGAGGGTAATCATATCACTAAGATACACTTGAAAGGAAGAGAAATATGGAAGTTTTTTGAATGGAGTAAATTTTCCGGGCAATAATGAACCTGTTTCCTACAAATTTAAGTCTAATATTTAAAATACAATAAGCACACATAGGATGTTTTATGTGCGCATCCGAGGTGTCACAAAGATAATCGTCACTACTATAAAGCTAAGCCGTATTTGCCGGCCTATCGACCGATCCTTCGCAGCAATAAGATTCCCATGCGATTAATTCCACTCAAAAGTTCCTCTTTTCAATCCATTTGTATAACAAAATTGTTTTTTAATATTTTATGGATTTATTTCCTTCTTTTGATGCACTAAAGATTTTCGTTACAATCATATTTGATTTTATTTATCTTCTATACTTTCATTTTTGTAAAATTTACTCAAATATAAGCTCGTTGGCTCTTTCGTTATTCAGTCCACATTGCCAACATCCCATACGTCCTAATAGAGAGTGTGGGATTGTAGTGGCGAGGCCCACTCATCGCTACTTACGCTTGCTTGCTCATTATCTCTCTCGAATCAAGCATCACAATGTTCTCACAATATTTTCAACACCCTTCAGCTGCTCCAGTATTCGGCCATAACAAATTTCATATTCAAGTATTTGATTGCGATATGATATTTCGTGATGCTTATCACAAAGTAGTCACAGCCTTCATTCAGAGTCTTCATCTATAATCACGATCCTCATTCAGTGAGTCCACCAGTAACCACAATCCTCCTTTAGCGGATCTACCCATCATCACAATCCTCATTCAGCATATCCACTTGTAATTACAGTCCTCATTCAGTGGCCCCAACATGTAGTCAAAGTCCTCATTCGGTGGATCTATCCGTTTTACTGTGTGCATTGTTTCATTTTCCTCGTATCTCCCATGCGATAAGAAAGTTAGCTTATCACCGTCCAAAATACTCTCATTGAAGAACGTACAATACAAAAATGTTTAAAAAATCGTTCAGAAATACAACCCACCACTGCAAATATTTATGTTCGCATCAGAAGGCTTGTGAAATATCTCTAGTGGAGAAAGTTATAAGATGGAGCCATTCTATTCGTGATTAATCATCTGAGGGCATCGAATAGTGAGTGGGATGTTCGGTTATTGCAAGAAGAGGGCTAGTATAGCTTTCGAATACGGCATTTCAGCTATGGGCCATGGGCAATTTGGTCGATTCGTGACATCGTCTCGCCCACTATTTGACATGTCATTTTTGTAGCAAGATACTCAAGCCGGTACCTATGGAGCTCAAAATCTGTTGGTCACTGTCTCTAGAAATCTGAAATCCATATTTCGATCGGAGGAACTCGAATTAAGCGCAGAAATGAATTAACAGCAAAGTCAAACTCAGCTGCCCCAACAAATTATTCTAGAGTGTCATGTTCCAAAGTGTGCAAAGGCTGCTTAAGCAAAATTGAGCGTGTATATTCATTCCATCGACCGATAAGACGATTGAGAAGAATATTTTCCGGTTGGCGGTTAATTCGGCATGGAAACAATAAAGGAGCAGACAGACAAGTGCTGACATCGATTACATTTGTTGCTTATCAATCACCATCCTTTGGTAGTTGTATCGCCTATTTGCGGAACAATAGATGACAGTTGCTTTCAGCAACTTTCTCAGGCAGTTTTTAGGCGCCTGAAGTAATGGAATCCCACTCTCATACGAAATTTGAAATTTATCGTTACTTCACGACACATATGTTCATTTATTCACGTGTTATTGTTATAAATATATCTTTATCTGTTCATTTATTAATTATATGTATATATATATATATATATATATCATATCATATATGTATTATTTATTTGCTCATTTCTTAATAGCAATGATGTATTTATTTATTTATTCGCTAATTCGAATTTTCGTGGCCAGTTGTCACTGAGACCAATTTTTACAAAATTCTCCTATAAATTGGTGGCAAATTTTGAAAGTTTTAAGGTGCATATTTTATGGAACGATATAAAACATTAAACATACCGAATTACCGAATCGAAATACCACCTGCATATAAGGTTTTTATGTTGAATTTAGCCAATTGAATATCGCACCTTCTAAATGCTCAAATGGAAAGCATTTCACATAGACATTTATCGATGAAAGCGATACTTGCCACCTGTGAAATAATTTCATAACGCCTCGAAATATAATTCATAATTTTCAGCTTTAAACTGAGAATATTTTAAATGATCGAAAATAATTCTGAAACGATAGTCACTAAATTTTATTTCTTTTGCTCTTATCCGAAGTACATTTCGTGTTTGAGGAAAGAAAATGGTTGTGGATGAGTGAATTAATTGCAAACAACGTTGACGTGATTGATGCAAACTTCGAAGAGCATTTCGTTTCAACAAAGTATTCCGCACTTATAAACAACATCTCGAACATTGAAGATTATTTTTTCATTTTTTTTCACATTCAAATAAAAAAAATGATTGGAATTTGGCAAGAAATTCAACTGCACTTAATTTATTTAACAAAACAACTCAAATGTAAAATAATCGATTATTCAATCGAATGAGATTATTTTCTTTCGATGAAAATTCCATAAAAATTTTAATCCATTTTCTCATCGAGTGAATTTCTCAATTATCTCAATTCGTTAACGGTTGAGGTATTTTTAAGCCGTTTTTAATTCTCCAAACAACTTCCTTATATTCCTTAATATGTTATTCATCTTCCAGGAGATGTCGTTAAAACCGTTCACAAATTTAATCGGTCAGAAAAAAGTCAGAAGAGAATGCAATTATGTCAGTATATTCGGCCATTCAAATATGTTTTTCATTTACATGTTTTTGAAAAAAATCTACCACAAATTAAATGATTTATACGTATGTTAATTTTTGATGGCAATGAGCCCTTCAGCAAATAATATTTTTTGGCGCTCATCCAAGATTTGTCAAGCGACGAAACGGATTTTCAAAGTGTTTTCCGTTTTCGACATCAATAGTTGTTTGTTGTTGTTTCATTCCGGAAAATATCATCTTCAGATGGATGTAAAATATTTATGCCAAATTTCAAAAAAAAAAAGCTAAATTTTTGGCTTAGTTGAGCGACAGCTTGGGAAGGGAAAATGCTTCTCACCTTGACACTGCTGAAAACACTAAAAATCGCTTTCCCTCAATCATGATTTTGAATAGGAGGAAGGAGAAAGAAAAAAGGGTGGAATACTGTTTGTGTAGGCATTCTAAGCGTTTTAAATGAATCTATCTTCGAGTGGAGTTTCCGAAGACGACAGGATTACAAGCACAGTAATAATGTATCTGTGCATATATACATGAAAACCTTTCAACGGCTCATTCCGCAAGATTGCATTCATTGTTTCAAAGTTTCCGTTACTATATTTTGGCAATCAACCGTTGCGATCCTAAACCTAGCGTTATGCTAGATCGTTGATGCAGTCGTGAACCATTTATCATTCAGCACCTACCAGTTGAGTGAATCGACGACTACAAAATGGAGCACTTACGCCAGTTCGAGGGGTTAAATTTTTCTGGACTACATATGGACGCTTCGCCGATATCCGTCTAGGATCAATTTTTAAAAGATAGGAATTACGCATCGAAGATCGCCATCCTTTCCTTTTTAAAGCTCTCAATCAAACCTTTTTTCATCTCATCTTCCTTCGCAACAATTCATGACATATCACGATTTATCTCTTTCTGTTATGCTTTATATGAGATTAACCCCGCATTATCTTTATCTATACTTTTCCTGCAACCTCCTCCCTCTTCCCCCTCCCATTCACCTGGTCCGCTCAAACCTATTGGAAGGGAATTAGACTTTCTTTATGCAAAACTCGTGCTCAAATAAATCTGATGATATTTTATGGATAGGAAAACATTCCTAGAGACACTCAAATGTTTGATAGCAAGCCACCTTTATAGAGCGTAGAAGTTGTTTCGACAGATGTTGAATGCAGAATTAATAAGTCTTCGACCTTTCAGTAGAAATTATCAGCGTCGGCGGCAAAATAAGGCCGCAGACTGACGATTAACGAGAATGAAACAACGTTTTTTCGATTGTTTCGTCGTTGTTTCGCTCATTTCACTCTTGTTTCGATTGCTTCTGCCAATCGTCATCCTGTCGCCCTATTTTATCCCCGACGGTGGTAATTTCTACTGAAAGGTCGGATACTTATTAATTCTGCCTCCAACATCTACCAAAAATAACTTCAACACTCCATAAAGATTGCTTGCCAACAAATATTTGATTGCATTGATAAGATATGAGGCCGTGTGAGTCAAGCATTGCCCAGAACATTCCTAGCGAATAGCAACGGACTTGGTACCCTTCGAGTGCAAGGCGTTAACAGAAATATTTAAGCAGTAAATTAGGGCTGACAGGCATTAATACACAATTATTGAAACGAGCTAAGAGAATGCGGCTATTTGAAGTATTGAGTAACTTTTTGAGGAGTCCACTCGCCATCTCCAATAGTTCAAGGAATTAGAGGCTTTATTTGTTAAGTCAAAGTAGAAAATTTGAATTAATATGTGCTTTTACAAAGGTATTTCAATGAGTTGAAAGCATTGTTATAATAAATAGAACTTTCTTAGGGAGAACAATTTACCTTCAACAGTTATTGAATATTGATGTTTATTTATTTGCTGTAAGGTAGGGAGGAAGCTATAAGCTCAATTGGCAATAGATGAGAGGAGGAGGAACCAGAGGGGTTTCGATTGAAATCATAAAATTTTAGTGCTGAAAACAGCACTTCTTCGACCCGACAAGAAGTTGACGTCTTATTGGTCATTTCAACCAGCCGAGAAATTAAGTCACCATATAAAATGCGGTCATTATTCTTCGTTAAGTGTGTTCGTTACAAGTGCTTCGCTTGAGAGTGTCATATTTATTGCAAGTCCCAAATAGAAAGACAGAGAATGAAATGGATGGTCGAGACTGAAAAAGGGGGTCGAGAATGAAAATGAGAGAGGAAGAATAGGGGAGAGAGAGACTAGTAAGAGTTTGCATAGTTTTATCTTATCATATCTTATCATCAGCTATTCGCCTCAGTGAATTATTTGTCATAATGAGCCGATAGTGTTAGCATGCCATCACCAATGTTCCAACTGATTTAATACGCTATATAGCATACCTGCCCTTAACTGCCGATTGTTTGTATGGTCATTTTGAACAGCGCACCTTTTGTTCGTTTTTTTTGCAGCATTAAATTGAAGGCATAAACAAAACGCAATAAAACTTGCCAAGTTACCACTTAGCACAGCTTCTATTCTTTAGAAATGACCACTACTAGCAAATTGAATTATCCCACGTTCAAGTAGTTAGAGGAAGGTAGAAAGAGAAGAAAGGAAATAAATAAACTGAGAGAGAGGGCACAGGAAACAAACAGTGAAACCGCCGTATTTACTCTATAAATATCCTCATAATCTCGAAAACATGTACTCTAAACGTTGTAAATAATGTGGATTTGTGTGGCTAAATATAAGCTATATGTACAGCTGCATATGTGTGGCTAAACGAATATGCAAGCAGCACAGAGCTAATCCATTTTTATAGGTGCTTCATCAGCTGAAATTAAGCTAATTGCGGAATTGAGCTTTCTGAGCGCACCGAATAGCCAACTGTTGACATATGTAGATTTGCGTAAATACATCCTTATCATTCAAGCGATCGCATTTCGAAAAGGGTAATAGAACAGAACGTTAAATATTGCGATATTAGTAATTAATCAAATATGCCCTATATGGTGCGACAACGCCACTCGATATAAAACTAGTTGAACAAATCTCATTAGCGATTTACTTCATCTCGAAAACTCTCCCCTAGTTATTTATGTTTTCCAACGTACTTTTTATAATATTTGCCATCTCTTGCTTTTTTTTAATTATTAAAAATTCTACAAAAGCATACCACCTACTAGATCCATCATTTACATATTTTTATTCAGCGTGAAAAAAGGTTCACTTACTTGTTACGATATCAACGGACATATAATATCAAATAAAAAACAATAAATGTTTTAGTTTACCCTTATGTTTTTCATAAAATTGTTTTCTCTTTCGTCGGGTTTCACTAAAAACCACATAATTGTCAATCATTGTTATTCGTTTACCTCGTTGCCAACCTCTACTCCCATTATTATTGCGTAAATTTCAAAAATATCGCTATATATAAATGCACCCCCTCCCTCTCCCCAACCTTCAATTCACATACGACTTCGCATTTGCTTATATGCTTTCGCATGACTTAACTTTGCGTGCTCATATTTTCAGCTTTCTAGCACAACTGATGAGTGAGGAGGATATTTTTAACAGTAACAATCGATTCGTCGATAATCAACTGGTGAAATTCATACAAGTGGATAAATTTCACCCCTTCCCTCATTTCCCCCCTCCCCATCCTCTACCGCACCACGTTCGTACTACGACTGTGAATTCAGCTATAGTCTTCTCAAGGACACAGCTTGCTATGATCTGATTTATCTTTTAGTAGCATAGATGAACATGATAGATACAGCACCTTGAAGGCCTAAACAGCCAATACAATTCAACGAATTATTTGAGGTGTTCTTGAACGATATACGGTTCAAAAAAATTTATATCCAACTACTGCCCACAAATCGTTCTTACGGCAAATATCGTTTTTACATTCCCTTCCCTTGCATTTCTTCCAAATTACAACGATTCCTCTATGGATTTGCTCAGAACTGGTTGAGGAACTGAAAGAAAATGAATGGCAAAAAAGTGCGAATTGCTGACGCAACTCAATAAAACTGTCGATCGACCAACCGCTCGATAGTTTTTTTTTTTTGCATTTTTCGATGATTATCTTAGCAATTAATCACTTTGTAAGTACATTACATTGAGAATATTTGCGCATCTCGTTTAGAAAATTTTTTTTTACGTTTCTTAAAAACGACCATAAGAAGGGTGAGTAAAATAGCGAATGTTTTAACATGACGAGTAAAATGGCAAAAAAAAATCGAGAATAATAGTTTTATGTGCCATAAAGAAGAACGAATGAAGTGTGAAAATAAAGGATGGGAATGTTTCGAATGCGTCTAACGTGTGAAAAGAAAGGAAACGGACGGGAAATGCGACGAGTTGCGGGAATTTTACTTTACTTAAAGAAAGGAAGAACTCGAAGCCGATTTCCTTGTAGAAAAAAAAAACAACAGAAAACTCCACAATTTTTGGATTGTAAATAATTCTTTTTTTTCAGAAATTTCAAATGTGAATTAGTAGATGAGTAGCCAACTTTAAGAAAAAAAAAACATTTGTATAATCGATCAAAGATGCATAAATGAACGGAAAATACACATAGTCAACAATGTCAACACAATGGGACAAATATAGAAAATGTTAGAGCAACTCGTATTCCACTCATCAGATCAACAGATTTCCTAGGTCAACAATAAAAGAATAAAATATGCTAAATAATTCTGCCTATATAATCGTCTATAAAAGATGCATTTTTTTTTCAATGCAACATGGGCTATGCAATGCGATGAGNTTAAATACAACATGGGCTATGCAATGCGATGAGAATGCAATCAGCATCAAATATATGCAAATCCCTTCGAATAAAGGGAATATTTAAATCTCATTTCGAATTTGATTAAATAACTTTAAAAATGATCAACAGAGTCGTCTCTAATTTATACTATTCTAAATATATTTTTCATTCTAGTTGAGGTGATTCTCGAATTGGAATTGCTGAAGGTAGAGAGAGATGTATAGAGTATACACCTATGCAGAGATATGATATTGCGAGAGGCGTTCCGTAAAATGCAAAAATTTGCATATTCGCAATTGCGATGCAAAGTTTCGAAAGCGCCTAGATGGAGGAAGTGAATTTTTTGATGGCGCAAAGTGAATATTTTGAGGAGAAGCGTTTGGGTGATTGATGGTGAGCGTTATTGAAAAGAGAATCTCAAAATGGAAGTGCTATCTCAATATATGTTAGCAAAATCCACGTCCTTCAATAGTTGTATTTGATCAAACAAAACCCATTGAATATCAAGATATTTACTTCATCAAATAAAAATAAACAAATATTTTATAAATATATCGTCATGTTATGTTTATGACTGTGTTAGTTTGGTTGTTTGATCTTTCCACAAAAATACACTCGAAAAATTCATAAATTTTTCCAGAAAAATGATGGAAAAGTAGTTGCATATTCAAGGGAAAAGATAAAAAACTGAGTCTATAAAATATTATGCAATGTTCTCATTGGAAAACGATGAAAATGAGAAGCAATGTTCAAAGAAAGGGTTAATGATGACAATGTGTGAAATTGCTTCAACACGAACGCATCGACGTGGGTGAGGGCAGAGGAATATGTGAAAGCATTCAAGTCATCGAACATGCTATTCAAAGCAGTGTGCTAATTAATTTCTTAAGCTTCATCGAATGAATACGAACGTTGAGAAACAAATGCACTTCGCGAGACATGTCGATATTTCTCGAGTAATATACGATATACAGCGTGTAATGTATTAACAGAGCTGATGCAGTGAATGAGATGATAGAGAGAAAGGGGATGAAGGAAAGAGAGAGGTAGAGAGGGGGGATAAGGAAAAGACGGAACGATAGGGACAGGGGGAGAGGGAAGGAAGGGAGGGGAAGAGGAAAAGAGGAAGAGAGAGAAAAGAGAGGGAGAGAAAAGAAGAGGGAGAAAAGAGAGAGGAAGAGAAGAAGAGAGGGACGGAGGAACAGAGGGAGAGAGGGAAGGAGAAGCAGAGGGAAAGAGAAGGAGAAGGAAAGAGGGATAGAAAGAAGGAGGGAGAGAAGGGAAGAAGGAAAGAAGGGAAGAAGGAGAGAAGGAAGGGGGAGGGAAAGAAGGAGGGACAGACGGAGAGAGGAACGGAAGGGAGGAGGATTAGAACAAAAGAGGAAGGGAAGTGAGGGGGAAAGGAGGGAGGGGTGGAGAAGGGGAGAGAGGAACGGAGGGAAAGGGGAGAGAGGGAGAGAGGGGCAGGGAGAGCAGGAGGGCAGGAAAGTAGAGAGGGAGGGAGGGAGAGAAGAAGGGAGGGAGAGAGACAAATAGGGACGACTGAATCTAATCGGGTGAGAAAAATTTTACGTAGAGCTCGGACGAGGGAAAATGTTCAGGCAGAAGGATCAGGATTGCTGCTGAGCGCTTTAACGAAGCGCAGATAGAATGCGCTAAGACGAAACTCAATTTCTGTCGAATCCCAAATTGCAATAAAATTGGGGGTGTTGAATGGACGGACACACAACTACACAAACACACACTCTACACAAACACATTTAGGGGCTAAAAATATACATAGATGCACAGACATTTGAATAAGCACACAAAAACTCACGCATATGCACAGACATACACATACACACATACGCACACAAATACATATGCAAACGCATATACAGATGAACGCATTTGTATAACATATATGCGCAAGCACACGGACACCTGCGAATGCACGTGCCCGTTGGCGCTGTGATGTGAGATGCTTTGCGGGAAAGAGATGGGGAAAAAATTTTTTTTAATCCTCGCCGACATCATCGTACATTCGTTCTCATCGGAAATTACATAAGAAGAGAATAAGCAACCCTCACTTCGATTAAAAGAGGAGCCTTAGGTTTATTTGTATTCCTCCCGCTCCCCCCATCTTCCTACTCGTTTGGCTGCTGGCTGCTCACGAGAAGCTCCAAGATTATTATCAGCCACAAGGCAACAACTCATCTTATTCAGCATATCCTTCGATTCGACAACACTATGCTTCATCTCGGATAACGATAAACACGGAAATGGAGTTTTTGGATTATCGGCAAATATTGTGAATTGTACTTCCTAAAGAGTATAATTTTCAAATAATTAGTAATTCGAATAATTTCTCTGACATAATCAAATATATTGGCTTATGACTTATCCCATAACGTTCATATACTAATTCAGCGATATTTCTTCACATATTGAGAAGTACAAACGAGTGCTAATAAATTAACGTTAAAAGAAAAGCCGATGCGCTTTTCCAATTCCATATGGCATGATCAAATGTCTCTATTCATATCATAAAACACATATGAGAGATGATAATTAATCTTGACATGAGCTTAATGAGTTTTATATTTCCGAATAGCGCAACGAGGAGATACCTAAAAACACTTGACTGACACTGAGAAATTGATGACTGCGAATCAGTTCGCGGATTCGACTCAATACTTGCCATATTGCGCATTGGTTGTATCTCTTACTGCTACATGGCTATTCCTTTACAGTTAGACAGTTAAACGAGAGGGCGAAGATTCAAATCTAGAAGTAAGCGAATAAATATGCTCATATTTTCTTAACTGGATGAAGAAGATAAGAAAGTAAAAAGAAATGACACTCCATCATAACGAGCTGAAACGCCAACTAAAATTTCATATCGTTTCCCATCAATGCAAATCCTCTCCGATAGCGGATTCTATCAAATTTCTCTTCGAATTAGCAGTAAAGATTTGCAAATGACATTTCTTTAAATACAACAGAAATTTTCTCACAATTCGCAATAACGAACTCAACTAATAAAGCCTATATTTCGCAAAATGAAACCTCCATTCAACTGTCCAATAAAGAGCGCACAAAATATAGTGACCATTAGCAGAGTCATATTGTTTTTTAACGAGTATTAGCTAAATTATATCAAGAAGGAGATATAGAATGTGTATGGTTGGAAGCATTGGGTCAATGAGAACGAACGGCACGAAGGCAATGCAGCATAAGAGAAAAAACGCCGCTGCCTGCAATTAGATTCCAATTCGCATGCTTTGATGCCCGTCAAAGGCAGCCCATTCTTCAGAACTGAGCATCATTACTCGACAAATAATGACACACTCGGATATCCAATGCCCTTGCTATATCTCCTAAATCAGACATATGCCCCTCCCCTCTACCCCTCCCCCCTCTACCCCTCCCCCTCTCCCACTTTTCAACCTCAGAAGCAACACTCCTATAAGAGGATCTCCGAGCATGTAGATTTTACGACGAACGCGCATTAACAGCCGAATATTTAATTGCGATAATGGAAAATAGGCAAAAGATGGATAGTATCACAAATTTTCTAAAGCATAAAAAGTAAGCCGTTCACGATAACGTTGTATTCAGTCAAAAA
>JAARMF010004852.1:0-10016 GCA_022844705.1 Toxascaris leonina
TATCATTTAAAGCCCCAGGGGTTATGTTTGAACGAAATATCCTAGTGACGAATATTTAGATGAAAATTTTCATCTCTAAGGTTTACTTTATTTATTTCATTTTAATCAACCTAAAGCACTTCTCACAAAATAATTGTCTCTTCATATTGCTTTCAATTGTCTTGGTTTATCAGTCTCTGATGTTGTAGCACTTACATACCTGTGCTACCTGTGGTCGTACTTAAAGAGTCACTCCAACTTATTGCAGCTCGATTTCTGTCTTCTTTTTTTCAATCCATAGCATCCATTCTAGGATATTTTTCACTCGTTCATCATTTTTTATTACGGCTATAATTGTTTATTCTTTTTTCAAAACTTTATATATGAACTCCTTTGTAAATTTGAACAAATTTATTTATTTTATCATTAAAATGATTGATTATTTCTAAATATCATATTAAATAGCACTTAATAATTTCATTAAAAAATAAAAATAAAAATAAAAATACACATTTTTTTTTTGCAAATATAGCGATAAAGATGTTATTATTCGACGTTTTTCTTATCATCCACCGCATATGGTAATGAGCAAAACAACGGAGATTATTTTGATAAGATTGCTCCTCTTTTTTCCATTTATTCAGTAAGATGTTTTCGTTGGTAAAAGCGAGCGAATAAAAATATTCAGTGTTATTTAGAAACCANAAAAATATTCAGTGTTATTTGGAAACCATCTAAGCTAATCACGTTTCATGCTTCTTACCTGCATTTTTACCTGTTTCATACCTTTTACCTGCATTCTTACCTGTTTCATGTCTTTTACCTGCATTCTTACCTGTTTCATGTCTTTTACCTAAATTCTTACCTGTTTATTTCAAAAGAAAAATGTTTATATACAATTCGAACTTCTATATTAATTAATATACTTTTTCAGATTCACTTAAATATCGCAATAATATTTCATTGAAGAAGATGACTATTGATGATGCTAAACCGAACTATTTTGAGCTTGCGCCAATTATCGATTTACATTCACAAACTCGAATTCTACCTGTATGATTTCTTTTAGTAAATATTTATTAATGTATTGTTTAATTTTTATTTTTTTTATTCTTTTTTAGCTATATTTATTAGTTAATTATTTATAAATTATATAGAAATAATCAGTGTTATTTTAAATATTCAATAATTTTTATGAGTTTATTTTTGTATAGATTAATATTTAAGGAATCTTTTAGATGTAATTATCACATTCTGAATAGTTGAATAACGAGAAACGATGTTTTTTTTTTTTTAAAATTACAATTGACTTAATTATTCAAACCTCTAAATAAATTAAAAGAGACTACCATCGACAGCGTTCAAAAATAGCGAATTAGAGCGATTCGTATTTCGCTCTTGTTCGCTATTCGTTGATTTGATGCTCATTGACTAAGCGGCTGAAAATTCTGGCCAAATAAAGGCAAATTCAGCGAACTTGCGGTCCTAGTACTTGAATTTATGATAAGAGGCTCTTATTTTTTTTATCAATTTTGAGGGAAAAAAGATGGAAAAGATTGGAAAATGTTTGATTTTGTTTCAAATATAAGCACATGTAATATATTTCATAGTCACTCTATTATGGGGTTTTCAGTGGATCCTCAAAAAAAAAGGAAAACAAGTTTATCAAAGTGTGGAATTTTTACTAAAAATGTTCAGTGGAAAATTGTTTTAGAATTACATTCGTGGAGTAATTAATATTCAAACAACAAAGCTCTATGCTGAAGATAATTTTATTCTTTTATTAGCTTCGATTTCAATTACANCTTTAGAATTACATTCGTGGGGTAATTAATATTGAAACAACAAAGCTCTATGCTGAAGATAATTTTATTCTTTTATTAGCTTCGATTTCAATTACATGCTGTTTTAATTTAATTACATGCTGCATTAATTTAATTACATGCTTTTTGCTTAGAAATGTTCTGTTTGTGATATAAATTGACTGAAACATTTGTGGACGAGTGGAAAAAAAAAATTGCAGATATTTTTAAGTGCCATCGTTTAAAAAATTCACTAAACTAGTGATGGATGAAAAATTACAGTTGGAAACGTAGCAGCAATTAAGGCGACGAATTTTTTTATTATCTTATCATAAAAGAAAATTGTTTGTCTTGCGATGACAAACAATTCTCGAAAAATTCCTCGAATGCGAAGACATCAAAGATGGGGAAAACCTTAGCAAAAGCTCGAGCTCAATGTTCGACTAGCAGAAGCTCGAGCTCAATGTTCGACTAGCAGAAGCTCGAGCTCAATGTCGAGCCTATACTAGATGATGCGCTAGTTGTAATCAAGTGTTATGAGGTATTCGAATGAATAAGTGCGCAATTTTCTTCCGCACAAACGATTACTGTTGTATTTCGTTTTAGAAATGACTTTTTTTTCGATGATTCGATGAACCATCGATCATATTTGGCGAGTAATCACTTACGAGAATGGTTTCGGTCGACGAAGTGGCAAAACGACTAGCCAACCGGATATGCGCTGCTGAAATCTATATGAGTGGGGACCTTGTACCTCAGGTCACATGAGCACAGACATTGAAATCGAGGCTACATGAGCGCAGACATTGAAATCCAGACCAATAAAGTCCTAAACAACCATCGAATGTGACAAATGTTTGCTTCTCGAAATCAAATCTTCGAGGATATCGATACAAAGATAGCAGATAAAAATGGAGCTGTAATTTCTTCCATTACCGTATGGTTGCGGTTGATAACCATGCCTGCACATGGCTGTTGAGAGCATTCTCTTGGAACGCTTGGTGGTCAGCTTTCTGGCGATCTGTTCTAAAACTAGCTGGAAGTCGAGCCCGGGTCCTTCCGCTTACAAGAGGAATGCTCTGTCTTGAGCTTGTGACACCCAAGGATATCGACAGTAACTAAATCTGCATCTTAAGAAATAAAAAATCTCACCTTCATATTACTACATTTCCGGTTGCATTTCCCTTTTCTAGGATGGCTCTCGTGTGTCGGCATTCGTTAAAGATGGCAAGCTAAAGCAATATCATTACGATGATGCACATACAATATGTGAAGCAGTACAACGTGGACTTCGAGTATCAAACAATGGGCCGATGTTGGGCTATCGAAAACAACAGTCGGATGGTAGCGCACCATATGTCTGGATGTCATTCAAGGAGGTAGCTAAGCATTAAAATGACATTTGTAATTTATAGCACAAATCTGGGCTATGCACATTCCACAGAGAAATAGGTTAATGCGACTTTGTGTTATATTTCCTTGCTAGCACATTCGTGCCAGTTGAAGTTCCCGATCAAGTGCTATAAATAAATCCGAAAAGTTTCGAAACTTTAAGCTTTTCGTCGAATTTGAGAACTACTTTACATCGCTATTAATCGATATTTCAGCTAATTTCCATTTCCGGTCGTTTAATTCATTGATTCGATGATGAGAAAATTAATGTAAGCTTAAAACGCGGCATATTACTAGATAAATTANTGATAGATAGATTAATTAATATTAATTTGTGCCTTTATCGTAGGTAATCGATCGTTCGTTCAACTTAACTGCCGGATTGAGCGAACTTGGAGCAAAACCTGGACAGGAGACGTTTATAGCGATCTACGCAAAGAATAGACCCGAGGTATGGATAATATTTGAGTTGTGCTATCCAACTGAGCAACTAGGTGGATAGCACAACTGTTATTAAATCCCACCGAATCCTCGAATGTAACCACATCGCAACGAATCACCGGATTACATAATATCCCACCGAATTATCAAATGCCCCGCATCCTGACGGATTTTGAATGCCACCATATACTACCGAGTCACCGAATGTCCCGCACCGTGCCGAACCCTCCAATGTCGCCAAATCCCACCGAATTTTCGAATGCCGCCAAATCGCAACGAACCTATAAATCCATCCATTCAAATCAAATTCGTTGAAAAATTTATACTAACGACTGAATATAAAGGAACTACGCTCTGAGTACATCACTAGAAATGATCTTACATCACTAGAAATGATATTGATCTGTCAATAACGATTTTGATCTATCCATAACNTAGAAATGATCTATCCATAATGATATTGATCTGTCAATAACGATTTTGATCTATCCATAACAATTTTGATCTCTCAACAACGATTTTGATCTATCCATAATGGTTTTGATCTGTAAACAACGATTTTGATCTATCCGTGATGATTTTGATCTATCGATAATGATTTTGATCTGTCAATAACGATTTTGATCTGTCAACGAAGATTTTGATCTGTCAATGATGATTTTGATCTGACAACAACGATGTTGATCTGTCAACAACGATTTTGATTGTCAATAACGATATGATCTATCCATTGTGACTTTGTTCTCTCGGTAATGATTTTGATCTGTCAATAACGATTTTGATCTATCCATAATGGTTTTGAGCTGTAAATAACGATTTTGATCTGTGAATAACGATTTTGATCTATCCATAATGATTTTGATCAATCTGTAGTGAGTAATTTTTAGTGGATAATATCCGAGTTGGCAACGTATAATAATCGAAACGTTGTGGTCTCTCTATACGATACACTTGGTGCTGATGCAAGGACTTTTATTATTAATCAAGCGAATATCGAAATTGTTATCTGTGATGAGGAGAAAAAAGCATACGGTACAACATTCTTTCTTATTATAACTCCATGGGTGTGTAAAAATTTTGCACTTTTCGATTGCTTTAGACAACTTACATTTGCAAAGCACATCATCTAAGGATTATGTCTGGTAACTTTTTTCTTCGAAAATTTTCATAAATTTTTTCATATGTGATAACGTTGAAAAATAGTTAATAATTCATACTGAGAATTCTTCAGCAAGACGTTCCAACAAAATATGGGACCATTAAATAGAGATCAAATTCATTAGCCTTTGACGTCTGATAATATCATCGATCTTATGGGTATCTAGTCGATATAAAATGCTATTGACTTGATGATGAGCTAAAGATCATATCAGTACTCTATGTTTATATTCTTTCGGGATATCTTCAACTTTCTAAGCATCGAATATTTCACCTGAGTTGATCTTTGAACTTTAGAGCATATTCCACTGATTATTATCATAGTTTGTCGGTGCTAAATGACCGTGAAGAAAGCCGCTTTATCGAATATGATAAGCTTGATTACAAAATTTAACCGTTTTTACAAAATTTTTTCAAACACATTTAGTGTAATTTTGAAGGACTTATCGAGGAGAAATCACGTTGTCCATCGCTTAAACACTTAATTATAATCGATGGTTTTGGAGAGGAATTGAAGAAAAAAGCTCTCGAAGAGGGCATTTCGGTGCATCAATTTGACGATATTGTGACAATGAATCAACAAGTCGATAGAACAAGATTTGAGGTGAGAAATTATTAAGATTACGAGTAAAGAATGTTGAATGAAGGAACTATGATGAGGAACGTTGCGATGAAGAGGTGATACTTGAATTGAATACTCATACTTAACTTATTAATACTTAAGCTATTTACTGGAACTTAAATATTAATTCGTAGCTATCGGCAAACACGTGGTGATACCTCATCAGATATTCCTCTCGATATCGAAGAATCGTTGATAGGAAATGATTGCACAGATGTTTTGCATTTTGCGATTGCTTTAGGCAACTTGCATTTGCAAAGCACATCATCTAAGGATTATGCCTGGTAACTTCAATTCCGGAAGTAATTTCTGCTCGAAATCCGGTAATTTCGACTCCGGAGTTAGTTTCACCACCAGTGTGGTAATTTCAGCTCCGGAATTTTGAAGAGAAAAAAACAACTTCATTCGCGGTTCTGGAGTTTCAACTGCCGACTTAATCAATGTTTAAAAAATATAACCTAGCCATTCAACGACCTCGTAAATAAATTTTCAAGTTGATCAATCAAGTTCAAAGGTCATTACAAATATTTAAATGCCCTAAAAAAATGTTTTGATTTCGCGATCGATCGGATTGCATTTTGAACCGTAAGCAAATGGTTTGCAAAAGAAGCAACCTTTTGTAAAGCAAATTTGCTTAAATACTCATTCGAATTAAAATTAAAAGCGCTATTTTGCATATTTCGTTTCATCTTTTACAGGCGCCCTATGCAGCTGTCTGATCTGATGGGTGGAATAAAGCGCATATTATGATAGTTTTGCTGGCGCGCTTTCCAGTTTTTCATTCTATGACAATCGCCTAAATGTATAAACGATTATTAAAGTTATTAAAGAAATATTAAAGAATTTCGATTAAATAATTTAAAAAAAATTTCTGTCAAATAATTAACTCAAAACTAATATAACTAAATGTTCAGAAAAAATTCTTTTTTATTTATCCGGTAAATTTCAGGCACCAAAACCTGAGGATCTATGTACACTTTGCTATACATCCGGAACAACCGGAATGCCAAAAGGAGTGATGTTAACGCATGCAAATGTTATTGCGACAACAACTATATTTCAGAATTGCGCTGATATTGTTATTGGTCCATCGGTATGTTGAGGCAATTCAAAATTTTACTAATAGATTGGGTAAATCGAGTTTCCCGTCAGGTAGGTGTAAATAAACCGTGGGAATCTTATAGGTTAATCGAAACCGCTGTTTTCTTTTGATTTTATTCTATTATATGAGCTTACTTCACATAAACAACTAGAACGCAATCGTCGTCATTTCCTCAATTGATTGCGAATTCTTTCCGGATCAGCGTTCCGGATCCGGGAGACGCTGCATCTGGTTTTTTCCGGTTGCAGTGTCTCCTAGGTAGAGATTGCATCTGATGCGGCAGATAAATGCCCCGGTTGGCGTGTCGTTTCGTCTGATATCGAAGATCAGAATTGCCAATAGCTGGAGGCAATTGCTGAGTCTTATTGCCTGGCTAGTACTGCCAGGATTAGGCGGATGGGTTCTACTTATTCCTCAAAAAATAGAATCCAACGACCGATTCAAACAAATAGATATCTATAGTCATCATCTACGGAAGTGAAGATCCACGAAACTGTCAAATTCTTGCCTTATTTACGGCACCGTATTTGTCACAAAATTCCGACTTCACTACTTCAACGTAGTGCAAAGGTGGCAACGGTTCAAGAAGGCTATGTCAGCGGAGCTTCGTGCTCTGGCAGGTCTTACCAAGCTGGACAGGCTTCTTGTGAGTACCAGGGTGATGATTACGTATCTGATCCCTAAGGGCCAACCCGGCTAAAGCGAAGCGGTGAAAAGGCCTGCTCGCCTGGCCAACGGGGTGGCGTCACTTATTGGCTACAACAGTGCAAAACCACGGGCCTCAGTGCCCTAATGGAAGCGCATTGTGACCGGCAGTGTCATCGACGTTCGATAGTCCGGTCGATCAAGTGATCAAGTGATTTGTCACATATATATAATTCAATAGTTTTAGGACACTATGTTAAGCTATCTTCCATTAGCACATATGTATGAACGAATGATGGAGTGTCATATGTATGCGATGGGTATTAAAGTTGGATTTTTTGCTGGGAATATTCGAAACATTACTGATGATATGAAAGCATTGAAACCAACGATTGTACCACTCGTACCACGAATGTTAACGAGAATCTATGATAAGGTAGTTTGGATAATTTCTGCTTCTTTTTTTTCCACATTTTTCATCCGATAATCTCAGAAAATTTCTCGAAGATCGCTGAGAAAAAATATGAGCATGACCTTAGTCTCAAATGAAATAACTGAACGTGACCTCAGCTTCAAAGGCGATGATATTTAAAGCACAATAACAATGTTAGAACAATATCAATATATCGAAGTTTACAGAACAGTACCGTAATTGAGTAATAAAACCCCCTTCCTCGACGTTTTCGCCGGAAAGATGAGCAAAAAAAATTATGCCATCTTTTCTTGTTTTTTATATATACATTAGTTGAAGGCGATTTGTTAAATTGCAGTTATAATCCCCAAAAGACTTTTGAAACTTTCCATCAAACAACTTGTCAATTTCAGGCATTTGCCACCGTTAATGACTCCTATGTGAAGAAGGCGATTTTCAATCTGTCAATTGCATATAAATCATTTAAATTACGTCGGTTAGTTGATTTTGTCTAAAAAATAATAAATATATTAATAAATATATGAACGTAATATTTAATAAGACTGAATATTCGATTTCAGTAATAAAAAATTGTTGTTTAAAAAAAGTATAATAAATGTTGAATGGATTTATAACTAAAATAATACCGATAATCGCATATTTGCAGATACGTTAGAACAACGAGACTTTATTACATCTAAATATGGAGGTGAAAATTTCCTTTATCACTGATATCTGATAAGGTGGAGCAATGATAACATCAGTGATAGAGCAGTGATGACTGAAAAGAATAAAGAGCAATTATAAATAAATTTCGAGTAATGCTCATCATCTTTGCTTAATTAAAATAATGGCATTAATTGTTAGCTCATTGATAACAGCGCCTTATCAGACGTGATAAGGTTTGATAAGGAATCACTGATATGATTTTGGGCTAATATTGGTATCTATTGTAAAGCTTTACATTGATATAATGCTTCATTAAATATTAATAATAGTATATTATTGTAGTGGGATTGTTTGCAATGACTCAATAATCGACTCACTGGTATTTAAGCAATTACGAGAGGAATTAGGAGGGCGAGTTCGTTTTATGACAATCGGTTCAGCACCCATATCCGGTGATGTGCTTAATTTTGCAAGAGCAACGCTTGGTGCGGTTATTGTCGAAGGTTATGGTATGTTTTTAACCGCAATTTACCTCATCTCCCTTCAAAGAGAATCCTAGAAATGTGGTAAGTGCTGGGCCTGGTAGAAGAAACTCAACCACTCGAGGTTTTCCTTCAATCTCGTATTGTTACCGCAGCGGTTGAATATTTATCGCTTCTCTGGTTTACCGCTATTGTGCTCTAATTACTTACGTATAAATGGACGAGGTCAATACACAATTACGTGAAGTGGTAGAAGTTGACAAAGAAAGCAAACGAGGACAAGAATTCTCTAGTCTCTAGTTATTCGGTTACATGACCTACGTCAAAGGTCGCACTGAATCAACCACTAGAGCTCAATTGGTCAGTTTATGAGGTAGATATTCAGATGCATCACACATGAAGCTTTCGATTGTGAGTATTTTCATAACGGATTATGACGGACCAATGCAATTATGAGTGACCAAAGGAGTATCATGAGTGACCAACTGGGGTATTATGACTGATCAACGGAAGTAAAAATATTTGAACCGAAAATAAATATCGAAATTTCAGGTCAAACGGAATGCGTAGCAGCATCAACAGTTTGTATAACGGCTGATATCGCAACCGGTCAAGTTGGCATTCCATCACAATGTAATGCGATTAAATTGGTTGATGTACCCGAATTGGGATATTTCGCTAAGAATAACGTAAGTCCGTTCAAATTGTATTGACAAATGGGTATTCTTCGCTAGGCGAAGTAGACATATCACAGATGCAGTGTGGATCTTTTTTTTGGTAGCCTCGGATTCGTGGCATAACCGGAACTGTAGTAGTCGTCGTTTACGGTTTATTGGTCGACGTTTACGGTTTACTAGTCATGGTTTACGGTTTACTAGTCATGGCTTACGGTTTGCTGGTCGAGGTTTACGGTTTATTAGTCATGGTTTACGGTTTATTGGTCAAGCTTTAAGGTCATGGTTTACAGTTTATTAGTCGAGGTTTACGGTTTACTAGTCATGGTTTACAGTTTATTAGTCGAGGTTTACGGTTTACTAGTCATGGTTTACGGTTTATTGGTCGATGTTTGCGGTTTATTAGTCATGGTTTATGGTTTTTTGGTGGAACAAGGAATAAATTTAAGACTGGTGAGATATGCATTCGAGGATATAACGTTTTCAAAGGATATTATAAGGATGAAGAGAGGACAAGAGAGACATTAGACTCGGATGGTTGGCTACATTCGGGTGATATTGGTCAATGGACTGAAAATGGTACATTAAAAATTATCGATCGAAAAAAACATATTTTCAAGCTGCAACAGGTGAGTGGG
>JAARMF010004856.1:0-13578 GCA_022844705.1 Toxascaris leonina
CGGAATTGTCTGCCACCTTCCATTCACACGTTAAGTGTATATCGAGTGAACAAGTCCCATGAATTATGACCGCTAATGAGTCCTGAGGATTAATTATCCAACATCTTTATTCCCCCACTTTCAGCTCATATCAGTCGTATGGTGCAGGGAACACCACTGCATAACATACCCGAAGTGCATTTTTTGCTCTTTATAAGGTTTCGATTGCACTTCTCAGAAATACACAACAGACGCACTCAAGTCACACTCGGATGTGGCGTTAGCCTCGGAAAAAAATCAATTGATGAAAGGAGGGGAGCGAAGGAGGAGGCGTAGGGAGGGGGTGAAGATGGGACGGAATGGGAAGTCGAAGACCAAACAGCACAAATTTTGAGTGCAGGAATTTTGTTCCGTTCTGTTGCCTGATATAACGTTATCAACCAAACTATACTGTTTCTTCTATAGATACCAAATTTCAAACAATTTTCAAGCTTTACGAACTCAATTGACGAATTCTTATGCTTGTTGCATGCAAATTCCCACTTCAATCACCACAATAACCCTAGACCTCTTAAAATGTCAAACACCTCGAAAACTTTTGCTTCTGGCCGGCTATCACAAATCCACTTTCTGTCTTGTATAAAGGTTTCATGAACCTAGCAAAGGGATGAGAAGATGGGACGAAGACAAGAAGAGGATGAGTGCTCACGGAATGCTCGCTAGCTTGGCTTCCCCATATGCACGTATCGTCGATCGTTTTGCTTTTGATAGCTAGTAAACGGTCGAAAAGCAATTCGTGGCGCAATATATGGAATTTATCCGTTGCTTTGAAGAGATGAAAACTTCAGAATTATTTCGAGTGGATATCAAATGACGTCATCCCTCCAAATATGATAAGGTCAATAAACTCATTCATCGATCAGTTCACATAAAATTGTTTAAATGCAACAATGAAATTCACTCAATGACCTGTTATGCTTCAGTGTTCAGCATTCATTATTTTTCGCTGATGCGTACGTCGGCTTCCCTTTTCACGACGAATCATCGAGTAACAAAACAAGTCTTCCGATTCTCTCCAAAAGCTCGGTGATTGCTTCGGAATAAAGCTTACATCTTTTGACCTCGCTTCTTATAGGAGGCACAGGAACCAATAAAATATTTTCAGTATAATCATCAACTTCCACATTCTTCACATTCAGTCCTTGAGGTCAGACGGAAGGGCAAGGGTTCAAGGAAAGGCCAGCAAAGACTGCTTGACAAATAAGAATAAATGTGCCGTAAATGAACAAATGTAGCAATGTCCACCAGCTTAGCTCAGCCATAACAAATGGCACAGTTAGTTGGCTCAGGCAGCGACATAGTGGAACAAAAATTTCCGGGGATCGCGGAAGCAAGTCTGCACAGCGATCCGCTAGTATTTTCGCTTCCTCCATAATCATCCACGATTCCGCTTCCTTCTCNCCCTTCTCTCTAGGGACTGCTTGAAATTCCAAGGAGCTGGCTCTTCGCCATTACAGTCGCTTACGACGTTCTTAGGTAGAAGTTTGAGACAAAGATTCAACGCATCGCTGCCGCAAGGATAACGTTAAGGGTCGCAATCCTTTAATATCACAAGCTCAATATATTGGCAAACACCGCCGTGTGAGAATATAACACGTATTTATTTGAAAGTTGGACTCATTTGTGGAATTGAGGAAAATCGTTTCCCTTGGTGTCGACGAGGGCATATGGCAAACGTCTGGTACAATCAATGCGTACTTTTTGATTGCTTATCACATGCCGCAGTGAAGACTAGCATAGAAATGTGTCATACAGCATTACAAGAAAATGCACAGAAATTGAAGGATTCTTTGTTAGAAGCGGCATTGGCAGTGCTCTAAGAAATCCAAGTTGATCATTGCGGTGACCAGTGGAATACACCCATTGATTGTAAAAGAAAATTTTTTGACGCAGATGAACAAAGGCTGGTGGCTTATCCAGGGGTGTAAAACTGATTCAGGAAAGTGCAATATTATACTGCCATGAGAGAAATGCTTCTACGCTTGGATAGCGGTCGCAGCTTCATCGGCTCTCGTTATAAACATGGAGGATTTCATGAGAATGGATGCTTTGAGAAGTGAAAATCTTTATTTGATGAAGGCATTGCAGATCAGCTATACTGCAGGTTTTGCAGTAGATTGCAGATAGCAGCATCAAACGAAATTGACGAAAATATTACTGGAATTTAAATGTAATAATGCAGAATGTACTCATGCAAAATTGAGCTGAACTGAATGGCCCATAGCACATGAGGCAACATAGCATCACGCGTGTAACTTACTACAATCGTGGGTCGCCAAAAATGACTTCAGAAGGGCATTATCGGTCTCATCTTAACGATACATATTTGACTGCACAGAGAATTCAAGGGACGCTAAATTTTGTTACATTCAACATGCACTATTCTTTTGATGGCACATAAAAGGAAATGGCTATTGCCATAGGCGCATTACAATCGTCGAGCATTATTCCCTCCGCAGATCACTTATGTGCAGTTGCGAACGCCGCACTCGCATTTCGCTAAGCTCAGCCTGGGTGCCCGAGGGTCCTCTCACACGCCTACGAAGCAGGCGACGAGATGGATAGGCGCCTTACTTAGGCAACATAGAGTCCACTGCCCACGTATTGCTCAGAAGATTGCTCGATGTTTGCATCGTTCGACGCCGATGTGTCTTTAGACACTCACACACAATCCCATTTTACGCTTCACTTCAGGCTAAGTCTATGCACCGTTTATTCAGCATTCTATCGATCGATGCCGACTGCAAAACTTCAGAAATATGTTCCGATGTGTTGTGACGTCATTACAACCACATCAAGATGTTTGCATATTTTCAGTAGTCATAAACGACTTCAATCACCTTAACTCTTTCGTAGACGAGAAAGGGACCTTAAAACGCTCTGTTTAGTTGAAACATGTTTCACCGTTGGCCACTCTCCGAAATTCACATCCACTACAGGAATTCTTATTTCCCTCTTATATATTCACATATTCTATTGAATAATTCATAATTCACGGATATTGCCATCATAGTTTTGCACATCTTCACCTTCACTTTCACTCACACGCTTATATTTATTACGCCTGCCTACAATTACCTAAGCGATGAGGCATCCGTAGTTTTGTGATTAAAAACAAGAAACGATGCTTGTCGGATTGATGCGATGTTTCAACGGCATTTCCTGCCACAACAACCACAGAAANGCGATGTTTCAGCGGCATTTCCTGCCACAACAACCTCAGAAATTGTTCTAAGAAGAAATGTATTGTTAAGAAGCTGCATTCGGAATAAGGATTCACAGCCCTCAAAGAAATCTGCTGGCTTCATCCAGGCTCGAGTCTTCCTCCTACATATGTGACGGCGAGCACAAGGCAATGCGAGAAAGGACAACATTGGAAAGCAAAATATCCTTAAGTCATTGATGCGTTATGCTTGAAATCGGGCCAAACAGAACACCGAAGTATTTGCCTATCATGAGCATTTTTGTAAGACTGTACAGGTCAGATGAATTTGCCTATCGATGCCTTCAATGACTAAGCAAATTACATAGCTCATTATTTGCTGAACACTTCTACTGTGGTGAGACTTCAGCAAGCGGGAATAACATAACATGAAACATGATGCAACAGTTCATAAAAAGTGTGCTTTTTGGAATATCGTCGATTTCAGCAAGTGGTCGAGTCAGTGTTGGAGATGAGGTGGAATACGGTTGACTCTTAATCCCCAATTGTGGCAATCAAGTCATGCGATTTTTCGCATAGCAGTAATATTAAAATTGCGATTTTCTTGACACCTAAAGTGTTCAAAGGTCACAAAAACAATCATTGATCGAAATCAAAGTGAATTCAGAGGTGATTAAACGATGCAAACCACATCCACCAAATCTTGTTGCGATGGCTGATTTCGCTTGTTGGCACTTGCGATCCCAAAGGCGATGGGTATACAAAATGTGCTGAGGCGAAAATTCACAAACATCGCATGAATAAAACAATAGACAAATGAGCTATGAAAGAATTTATCAATTGTGATATAACGCCACATTAGCGTAATTCATAGACGAGTTAAATGATGAAGCGATGAAATGAAACACGAAGTTGCGTGCCGAACTGCAAAGGTTTCGGGTAAACGTATAAACGAAATTGCATTCCTCTAGACATCAGTCAAGTTTCCGTTCATTTCACAGACGAAACATCACAAACTTCAAATAAAATTTGCAAAATCCGCTTTGCAAAGAAACTTTAAAGACTATAGCTGTGGAGATGTATAAAGAAGCTTTAATCACACATGAAGCGATCTTTGATGTAAATGTGCACGTTTATAAACAAGTGCACACAACCAAAAAATACCGAAAAGCGAAAATGTCGTTTGAAGAGAACAGAAGCGACGATCGTTCAACTCATGAACGCGATCAAAAGCCTGAATGTGAGAGACATTCGGAAAGAACGAAACGAGAAGAACTCAAAGCACTCACTGTCCTCCTCAAAGTTCTCCCAGTCTGTTGAGGAACGTCGATGAATAACGGGTTTCGGCGGCGCCATCTTCTTATATCTCGGATCCTCCTCCAAAATGTCACCATCGTAATCATTCATCGGACTTTCACGCCCCGACATGGACGCACTTCGCGCCTGCAAGATTCTTCATTGAACAAAGAGCCCCATTGCTGCAAACTGGAAGATAACATTATTGGCTAGTGAAATGTTCGACCTAGCACCGCTACCTAATCCTTCAGGGAGACAAATAATGTTCTTCAATTTAACAGCTGGAAGGAAACAAGCTGCAATTTTCATTTCGACAGGCCGAAAGAAGAGGCGAACCGGGCAAGGCACTTTAGAGAGATTTGTAAGCAGCCATACTTCGTACGGCTTTGTGCCCCAATAATTGCCGACTTAAAGAGCTCGTTCACAAAAAAGGCGCATCTATGCCTTGCAGCATCACTATGAAAAACTCATTACGATCTCGATCAGTTCCCCTTGCATAAGTGCGAGTGCCACATATGTTTCCGTTCTTAGTACATTAGTGTGTATGAGCGTCTTTCCGTGCCAGTACGTGTGTACGTTTGTGCGCATTTGTAACGTTTATCCTTCCCCTCCCCCCTCCCCCCCCCCCCTCATCCCCCAGCACAACCATTTCACGATCATGAACATTCTCCTAGAAATTCTGCATTCATAAATTCAGCCTCATAAACTTGTCCACTCAATAGCTATATCCGTTTCTCAGTTAATGAGGCCTAAGCTATAACGTTGAGACGTGAACTTTGGTATTTTTAATCGTTGGTTTCAAGAGTGAGCCTTGTGGAATACAATCTTCAATCAGTGAGTGTCAGTTGATTTGTTCATCCATGATTCCCTATTATTGCCGATTGCTTCCTCGAATGCAGCTTCTCGATAGCTCAGTCTGATAACATATCATTCCTCTTGATGCGCTTCTCCGATAATTGATATGCGTTCCAGATCCGCAGCTACTGACAGTTCAAAAGATTTAAAAATTGAGCCTGGGATTCGTCATGAAAAATATATTCGTTATGGGACAATGGGAATATTCGGCACAAAAGATTTCGGTTACTGAGGCAATAGTCCGCACTAACTCAGTCTTGTAAGCGGGCCCATGGGTATAGAGGAAAAGAATTTAGAAAATTCCCTCTTCTCAGAAAAACTTGAAGCGCAGAATAGAAAATACTGAAGCGAGAATTATTCTGTTTCATTCGGATCGTCATTTAGACTCTTGCTTTAGTCGCTCTGCTAAGGAAACTTTTTCGCACTTCGTTCTCCGCAAGAACCTGCGCATCGATATAATGATAAGAAAATGCATAAGCGGTACAAGTGAATCTTTAAAAGAGGATTTGAAGATACACAGTGTTGAAGCTACAGAGGAATTATGGGAGTTAACGCTTGCTTCAGAAAAACACCTGAGGTGGAATTTGAGTGGCCATTGCTTCATAGAAGTCCGACCAAGACATTGATGACCTCCGTCGTCGTAAACCTGGAAGAAGAATTCGTCGGTTTCATATATCCCAAAAATCAACAAGAAAATCCAACAATAAACGCACAGCTACAAAAATTTTTGCTACGACTGATACACACCTTCACAACATTTTCACATAAACCCACTCAATCGCTTTTGAGGTGACCCAAAGAGGAAATTCCATCGAAAACTACGAAGAAATTGCGGTCGGAGTTGCATTAGTAAATTCATTTTCCGACAGCAAAACGGTAAGGTGGAAGTACATAGTTTTTCAGCTAGCTATCCTGAAAACACCTCATGAAGATCATTTATTTCGAATTTCAACTTATCATCGCAAAGAAGAGCGTGAAATGTTTTTTCTTTGAAAAATTATTAAAAACGACAAAAATCTCCTCGATGTGCAAGGCGACATCCCAGAAAATCGCGCAGATTTTTGATGGTTGGCATCAATTCATGGTGTCTGTTGAAAAATGAAACAAGAATTTGGAAGACAAACACAACAATTACCAACCAGGTTGTATACCATCTTTCTGAGGTATACTCACACGCATCCTCGCACCAGCATCTGGAGGGACACTTCTGTCGTGAGAGGACGCAGTGGAGGATGACCCCTCAACATAGTTCTCGATCGCACACCACGACGTAGGCGTTGTGGGACGAGGTCTCTGCACTGCGCTTATCGAATATTCTCGACGTAAGGCCTCATGATCGGCGTCCGCTGTCCTCGTCTGTTAAGAAGAAAATAGGTAACAGTACCATATTATTCATTCAGGTATCGAACTCCAATGAAGAAGGCTGCCACTCACATGAGATTTGTGAGTGACAAATTCTGCAGCCGTGATGATGAGAACACAAAACCAAAGATTTTCGGCAGACTCTTCCGCCGGATGTAACGATTATTGCTTCTTGCAAATAAGAGGATTCGCCGCTTGTGCGCTGAATATTTCGGTGATGTAAGATCATATAAATTTCTTAAGTAACGCAGGGGACGTAGCAAAGGAACGTATAGCGTTCCATGCCTTGTCCCTTTACGTGGGTTCTGATATCGCGCTGCTAGAGAATGTTGAGAAACGCTTCAGCCGTATTGTTTTCCGCAGAATTATTCATGGTATGTCGCATAACTAGGCTAAATGCCTTTCATTTGAAATCATTGATATATTCCACGCCCATTTCCGACTTCATCCTTTATCACAAAATTGCATCGACTTTTCCGACATCCCGCTGTTAGAATATTCCAGTTAACTCTTCCATGTGGTAGCCGAACATATCAGTTGCAGCTCGCCAAAAGATGATGCATTACGATCAGCGCCCTGCATAGTTTCCAATTTCGTGTTCTATATCTGGAATGTGCCCTCATAGCAGCCACTCCTTCAGCTTTTAAGCTGCGCCTGAGTCTTCACTATCTGAAGCCACACTACTGCCGCTCTAGCTCAAACGGGCGCTCCCCAAATTATGGTTCTGCGAGAGTTTTGCTCTTTTTCGTTGGCGTACTCATTTCTTCTTTCTATGCTTGCCCACTTCGGGACGTCATATTGAGGAAATAAATCAAATTATAAACGGGAAGTACTTCGAGCGGCAAATAAACTGCGCAAGAAAGAGTGCAACAAATCTTCCACTAAGATGAACACTTTTAAGCTTGACTGTTGTTCTAAAAACTGTGCTATTCCCACCTTCTTTACTGAGCCATTCCTAGGTTCAGCTAGATCGTTTTTCAGCTCTTTCATTTCAAAATCACTCTCCGAGCTTTCCTCCTCTCTTTGTAAGAGGCTTTCATGAAGTTCCTGCTCCGCATCAACGTGCCCTGGTCCAGGTACAACCATCGGATATTTCTGAGTGGCTCCAAGTGTTTTATCGTAATCCGACGAAGTCGTTTTAGAAGCCGGCTTCATCAACTGCAAGCAGCTGCTTATTAATAAATCGTGAGGTGGGGGAATAAAGCCGACTGAGTTATCAAAAAAACAGAAATATTCCGTCCTGAGAACATCGCCACTAATTTCGTATTGCAAAAAGGAAACTGCCGCTGATGTGGCACGTTCACTCGCTCAATACTCTGAAACAGCTAAGCAGCGAACTCGGAATGAACCTTTCATGTTTCATAACGAAGGAATATGACAATTTTTCGATAGTCATAACAAATTTGGGTTATTAACGACATTCTCCTCGATTGCTCCTGATGGACTAAGAACTGTTGTTTCGATCAACTATTCCAATGAGTTGTCTCATTAGCCCATCTTCCCACTGCGTACTCGATAAGAACAACTTTCTGGATTATACAACTTCAACATCATTAATTATCTATGAAAAAAGTGCATCCTTTTAAATCTAAGACAACAATTGTCATAAGTCCTATGACAAACCGCACAAACGACACCTTACTGTTATTATACAAGAGAATAACTCATTACTGTAACAACTCACCACTTCAACAATTGTATCAGCGGTTTCACTCTCGGTCATTGTCTTCGGATATTGATAATCGATATCCAAAGATTGAGGCAATTCGGGAGCTGGTGGTAAGTCGGAATCTACAGACTCGGTGAATGAACGCATCGCCGAGTGTTGCCGTAGAATCTCTGCCGCATCCGCTGCATCTACAGGTAAATGATTCTGTTATCAGTCTATCAGTCCCAATAACTAAAAGTGGTAGCAATCATGGCTAGTGGCTGAATAGGGAGTTTGTTGCTCGCATCACAATGGTGCACAATATTAAGTGATAACAGNTTCTCTGGAAAGGATTCGTATCAGTAATGTTTTGCGCTTGAGAAAGCCATCACAATAGCTACAAGATTCTCTAACCACTTTGGATGTTTGAAGGGCAGATCCTTTCATCCGAAACTAACAAGCGAATCATCAAGCTCAAGTTCGTGGAACCCGACGGTCGGAAAACGCTAAATAAAATGTGCTACTTTTTTACCACAACGGCAAGGTGAATCGAACGCCCATTCACTACTTTCGTAGTTGTTAGCAGGTTAGTTATGTGCATCACTTAAAGAGGATTTCCTTTTTGTATGCTTGTTGAGAAAGAATTCGAGATTATGTGAAGAATGAACCGAAACAGACTCTTGAAAAACCAACAGAGAGTGAAGAAAGCCATTTGCATGATCTCGTTGTTCCTCGATAGTAATATTGAATTATGGTGAATAAAATCCCCACGATGCCATACGAAGATATCAGCTTTCAGAGAAAGGAAATTGATGCAGCTAGCGTCTCACACATACAACTAGATTGTATTATATTTGTCCCCAAAGGGAATTTACAGCTTGCTTTTCCCACACCGACGCCTTCACCGAATGAATACACATGAAGCGACATGAAAATATCGCAGCGAATAGGGAGCAAACTTTTCTCGTAAATTTGCCATGAAGGTGACGGATATATTTTTGTCGGCTGGAATTTCCATCCCATAAAAGTTAAGAAATCTGTGTTGAAGAGAGATCTTCTTTTGCAATTCTACTCGCTGATGCGTAAATGCCTTCTAATTATTCCAACACAATACAACCGTCGCAATAATCGTGTAAAAATTGCATCTATACACGCGAATATGAGAAAAACATCGTGTGCAATGTCTCATGCAGAAAAGCTAGTAAAACATTCAATAAAGCTGAATAACAGATGTTCCGCCCGAATGAAATCGGCAGCAGCGAGATGCCCTAATAAAACTTCTTCACCTCGAACAGAGTCCTATTCCTTCAAACTGTTTGCAAGAAAAATGTCCTACTTCATGAGCCGAACTACATCAATAGCAGCCTTTCCACCGCACAAAATTGCAAAACGACTTCTTTCAAGAATAGTCACTTCGCTTCAGCCTCGAAATTTTCATAGGAAATCTTTATCTCTCGCTGTTAGCAAAACGAATTCCTTTCAGAATCACTTCTGAACGTTCATAAAATTCTTTTTCTAGATGATGTAAGGAAAACACAAGGAAACACTGATGAAGACTGCAGTAAACCGAATCAAAATAAATTAGTGAAACGTGGTTTGCGTAGTGAGTCCAGGTTTATGGGTGAGTGTGGGCGGGGAGGGGGAGGGAGGGAGGGAGGGAGGGGAGGGGGGAGGCTGCAGTGCAATAGAGAAATTCTCGACACCTCAAGATGTCAAGCTATTCCCAGCTTCGCATTTTCATCAACACAAAATCGAAATAATTTTAATGAATTTATTCAATCGTTTGCAAACATTCCGCCACAGCGAATGAGCCTAAGTGACATGCGCAAACGTCGAAATAGTCTGAAATTCGGATGGATTATTTAGCACATTTAGTCCATGTTTGTATGAAATTCATGAGCACGAAGCTTATGGAAACTTCGTGACTATGATGATTAGAAACAGATTTAACCATGATCTGAACAGCACAAAGCGGAGTGGATGGAGGCGAACACGAGCAAAAAATAAAATGTGTTGATTTCGATAGATTTACACACAAAAAAAACGAAGAAATGAAATTACCGGCCGCCTCCCAGGCGTCGTTAAAGCCGCCAGCCATACGAAATGCGTTCCGACCTCCGTTCAGATGGAACTCTGTAGAGCGTTGCTGTTGCTGACGCCACGACATTCAGTTATTTCGGCACACTTCACACTCTTCTTGTGTGCTCATCTGTAACGACAGTCGATGGATTACTTGCGTTTTGGTTAGACAATTGTTGAGGCGACATTGAGGAAGTTGAGACAGAAAGCGAAAAATTTTTAACACCTATAAAACCTTCGATTCATCATATTCCTCCTCCTGCTGCTCCCCCCACCTCCTTCGACCAGTGGTTAAAGTTAGCATAAACCCTGTTCACTGCACGCCCTCCATATTTGATTTCCTTGAATAACATCGGGTGACTATGGCCTCGATCTCCACGACGCCACCCCAGCATTAAACCACTGCGGGAATACAGTAGGAAAAGAAAGTCACTGCATCGCATGGGAGAAAATATGAAATTTTGGAGCTCATAGAAGAACCAGAAGGAGAAATCAGGCTGAAACAAAGGGACGAAAAATGTTTTGCTGCACCGGGGACGTGATTCTCTCACTGAGACGATTTCAGTCATCGTAAATGTTGTTGTCATGTCGTCCGTTAAGTCTCCTGTCTACACCATTACTTGCATTGTGTCCACTCGGTTCTTATTTGCCATCGACCACCAAAAAAAAAAGAAAAAATCTGCGATCATGAAAAGGGAAGGTTCTTATAATGAAAAAGATGATTTTTTTAATAAAAAAAGCATCAGCAGTAGTGAGTGCACTTTGAGAATGAAACCGCCACTTTCAACATAAATCTCAAGTAGAATTTCGTCTAGGCAGCAACAGTTCAGAACTGCAGAAAAACAATCCGAACATAACATTCCATCAGAAAATGATGATGAACTTCGAGAGCAGCTTCTGGCATCGCAGAAAACTGATAACTCGAAGCGCAAAGGCAGTTTATCGGGAACTGATTAAGATAGATAAAAACTGCATGAGAATTTGCGAGGACTGATTCACATTGATGTTGGACAGTAAGCTTGAAAAAATATCGCTTGAGCAGCCATAGAAACAAAATAATATAGAATGAAACGATGCGAAATAATGTCAAATGAAACGATGCAAGTGGAGGTGAAAGAGCTATACGAGAGAAATCCGGAAGAACGCAATTCATGAAAGCAATAAAACCAAATTCACATTTTGGATCGGAAAAATATGCGATCAGTACGACGTTCCACATTTTCCACTAAAAAATGGGAGCAAATGGTCACAGATTTCACCAAGATTTCCATCACTCTCTACTCCGTTGAACGTTGCGTAGAAAACATCGTTAAAGAGAATTCTAACGCACAGAGCAATGCGGAAATCGAAATACAACGAATGCAAGACAAAACAACTCGGAATGTGAATAATATACACAAGATGCCCAAATGTAGCGCTATAGCTCAAAGAGATGAAACGATGGTAGATCCTCATCGCACGTTTAAGTGCAAGCCCCATGAGCACCGTATCATGAATGGTACAGCTTGAGTTTCTGGCTATCTCTAGCGTTGCGTCCTTGACCGCTGCAGCTTTCTGGGCGCGTAACGAGCTCAGCGTCAGTCAGTCATGACATGCAAGGTGATGATTGCCTCAATTCTACAGTTGCGTTAACGCCAATCCCACATTTCTCTAGAATCCTGTGCAGAGCCAGTGCAATTTGAAATCGAGCTGTTGGATTCATTGCGAAGAAGAATCTTATGCCATGTGCACACGAGGTTTTGTCGTGCGCACGAAGAAATCGGTGTCTTCCTAGCTGATTGAGCATAGGACCAGAAAGAGCGGGAGGAAGTGGGAGGGCAGAGTGATGACATTAAGCTCTGCCACGATTTCGCACTTTTAAAGCCAAAGGGTGGTGGATTCCCTACTCCCTTAGCCGAATGTCCATGTATATGTACTAAGTTTCATAACGTCATCTTTAAGGTTCTTCAATTGAAAATATCGAAGCAATAGAGATGTATAAACACAGAGATGTCTTTATATGGCATTTTGAAGCGCAAATTTGAAAAGACGCATAAGAAGTGTTATTGTGACGAAATGCCGATGTGACACACATCGAGAACGAGAATCTGTTAGGAGTGTCAGTCGTTCGAGATGAAACATCCATTGTTTTTCACCGCACTTTCAAGTTTTCCTCACAGAATCCGCCAGCTTCATCCTATACCCTAAGGAGATGGCTGTATTCACTCCTCTACTATGCCATCAACCTATCAATTTGGAGACGGTAAACTCAGTCGTGATAGAAGTAATCAGAAAGGCTTGTGGTGAGGAACAGGGTTGAGAAGGAAGAGAATGAGGAAGAGCCTGATAAGACTTTCTATGAATGCAAATAGCTGCAGTCCATCAAAAGTGTTGCAGTCATCGATAGAAAGAGCTCGAACGACAGTGCCATTTAAATTGCAACGGCACTGCAAGCGCAACCATCATTTCGTATGTTTTTGGTTGGAGCAGCTCAGTTCCAAATCTGTTCATACTTTTATTGGCACTTTCTAACACCTGCAAGGCAACCTCCATCTCTTGTTGAATCATTCCCATCATATCGTCAGTCTGCGGCCGATGCACTTCCGCACCGCAAAATTTAGTGCCTCAGCAGCGTACTGGAGTGTGCACAGGCCCATTAAGTGCAGACGTCCAGTGAACTAAATTATTATCCCAGCGGGTATCACCACAGTGGACAGAACAAAAAGTACTTAGAAGTGTATAGTTTCCGCCTTTACATTGGCCGCATATCAGTGAATTTTGCAGACCACCTATATATTATTGTAGTGAAAGCAAAGGATAGAACTCATAAAGAAAAGAATGGATTTGGATTGCTATGATGCCGAAGAAATGCCCCGATGAGGCTGCGAGAGCTCGGCAAAAGACAGACGAGTGAATAATCGATAAATAATTTGTGCGCCGAGGTAGGGTGGGTGGCGGTTGTGCTTCAACTGCTGAAGTGCGTCACGCTTGTGCTGTAATTTGTGGCTCCAATGAGCTGTTGAATATTTCCGGGGATTCAGCACTTCTCGATTGAGCCTTTCACGATAATGCACTGAGCTTTTCAAGTTCCGAAAGCAGCATACCTTTGGTCAATGCACTCATAACATTTCCTTTCCTCATTTGGCTATCATGGCCT
>JAARMF010004863.1:3495-13549 GCA_022844705.1 Toxascaris leonina
TATATATATATATATATATATATATAGTTGCTAAGATCCGATGAACGTAAATCAAGAAACCGACCGGTGTCAAAAATGGATGCAAATTTTTGGGACTTTTAATCTCTATAAGTTCTTTTAGAGTCAATTCTTCAATGCTGACGCTCGCCATCAGAGTTTGCTCTTTCGTCCATATTATACCCATTAAATTTCACGGCGCTAACTTTAATAGCTCTAGCTTGAAGGCTATTCGATAAGCTGATATGTTTAGGCATGAATTCTTCACAAATATTCGACTATCTAAGGCACATTTAAGCATCAACGAATGCTTCATATATTAGCATAAGTTTTAAAGCAATATTTAAAGAATCAAATCTTAATTCAACAATAATCGAAAATAACTTTTTTTTCCAAAAAAAAAAATAAATTAAATAAATTCGAATTCTCCTTAATAACTGATCGGTTAGAGACCAGATTTTTGTTATAATGATCGGTTAATCTATAATTGAGCACATATTTGTCGGCGCTCTTGAATCGTTTTTTCGGATCGAGAAAAAAAACAACGACGAATAAGTAATATTGATAAAAATAATATTAATATAAATAATATTAATGCAAATATATGAAGAGAATTTCCAACAACCCTATAGACGCAGTCGTTATCAATTCTAAACGTTAATATTAATGAAGTCTTTAGAAGATCGTTTATTTTGAATGGTCATAGGTCGGAAGCCATTCAGTAGCGATCGCAAATACGTTGCACCCGAAATGAAACCGGTCTTTTCTCAAATCGTATCGATGTCTCTTTAATCGAATGAACTTCAATAGGATGCAAACATGAAAAGAAAACAGGCAATACACACACACACACATACACTATCTGTGTTAATGCGTTAAAACATTTAATGAAGATGTTACCTTTATCTACCTGAAATTTACCTGTAATTCACTTGCAATATACAGGTAATTCACCTGTAATTTATCTAGAATTTGAATGCATTTCGATCATTTTTTTTTTTTGATTAACGGAAGAAAAAGCAAAAATGATCTATTTCTACGATATTTGACATATTATATAATAATAATTGCTTTATAAAATTAATATTTATTTAATATTACGCGTCATGAGTTCAATTGATTTAGAGAATTATTTTTTTTTTTTTGCAAACTTCGTTTATAATTAGCGCTGAAATATTTTTCGATAACCGATAAAAAAAGCATGGACCACAAACGGATCTGAACCTCCGATCTTCGAGCTACCAAGCAAACGCTCTACCACCGCTGCTATCGACGCAATCTCTTACAAAGAAAAACAAACTGATGAGAGGAGTTCGATTAGAACTTCGACTATTACTTATATATCATCGTCAATGTAGGGGCGATTAATTCGACGTTCAAAGCTTAACTTTCTCAAAAAAAGATAATAATATTTATTATAATAAAATTTCTTTGAAATGAATAAAAAATGAATTTAAAAAATAAATAAAAATACCTTTTTTTTCCAACTTAAAATTGTTTTGAAGGATAATAGACGAAGAAAGAGAAGTAAGAAAAATGGAAAAAAAAAGTGAAAAATTTCATGAGCAGATCATATTTGCACGAATGATTGATTGAATTACGTCATTGAGTCTCTCCGTTTTTTTTTTTTTTTTTTTAAAACGACGATGCAGTAAACGAAGAACAAGTTTTGTTAATTGCATTTTGCAATTTTATGCGTATGATGATAATTTTACAAAAAAAAAACAATAATGCTTAATTAATTTGTTATGACGTCATTTATTTTTACTTGTTCAATTATCGATTGATTTTCAGAATTAATAGTATATGTGAAATTTACTATGACGTCATTCATTAGCGATTGTTCCGTTATCGATTGATTTTTGGGAAATTTTTATGACGGAATTTTTTAGAGTCAATAATTGTAAAGAAAAGAACTAATGAAAAATTTCGATTAAAAAATTTTTTCTCTCATCTCAGAATTGATGTTAGACTTAAGGTCACACTAGAAGATCTCGAACTACAAGTCTAAGATCTCGAACTACAAGTCTAAGATCTCGAACTACAAGTCTAAGATCTCGAACTACAAGTCTAAGATCTCGAACTCGAAACGTTATTTGCTCAACGTTATGTCAATGTTTGTTTCATTTGTTTGAAAATCGTGAAACTAGTTGTTGTTGTTTTTTTCTCAGAAATTGTAGTAGTATTATCACATTAAATGACAAAAATTCTTTACAAATATTTACTGGTAATATGTTCATGAGAGTTCCGTATTTATTTCAAGTTGATGTTTCTCAAGACATTCGGACATTTGCGCCATATTATCGATTACTTAATTAATTGCGAAATTGTACAATAAAAAGATTTCTTTGAGGTTTTATTTGTGAAAACTTATGAATAGAAAAGAGATCGATGAACAATAAGAGCGGAAATGTTCAAAAATAATTAAGCTCTAATGATTGATAAATTAATTTTTCAGCATTAGCGGTCATAGGGCACAATTGTTTGGCGAACGATCGGCAACACTAACGTCGGCGATCACTCCACCGTCAACTCAGTATCGCATTTTTGTGAACTACATTTGATTGGGAAAATTTTTGTAGGTGAAAATTATCCGTACGGAAGTATCGATAGCCTTCATTGCCTAGAACGATTATCACAGAAGTTAACGACTGCTGTGAGTTTAGACTTTTTTTTTCAGACCAACCGGTCATGTAAATTTTGCAAAAATTATGAAATCTTACTTCTGCTTCATCATACAACTTTCAACTGCTCAAATAAATGTGAACCGACTGACCGGTCGTATAAATAAGCTTTTTTTTTTTTCAACAAATAAATCCAAACTAAGCGTTCGCGTGAATTTTCAAAAATAATTGCACTAGTTTTTATTTATTAGAATGCACTTCTTTAGCAAGTCACGTAAATCTAGACCAACCGCTTACATAAATGTTTTTCACATAGATCTAGACCAACCGGTCACGTTAATTTTCGAGAAAAAAATTTATTCAGTAGTACTTGTTTGTTTGTTTGTACGATAGATAATCTTTGAGCGAGTGGCATCCCCAATAAAACATAAAGCAAAACTCTATTTTCTAATGTATATATGAGCGATTCCGATGAAGTTTCATCTCATCGATAGAATTAATGAAATATTACGGCAATAAAGATATTAAATGAATTATGATTATTTTAGTTGTTTCATAAAATCGCAAAATTCAAACCACAAATATTGGAAAATATTTCAAAAAAAATACAAATAATAATAAATAAAATGAGAAATTTTCTTTTTTGAAAAACAGTAAAAATATCTTTTCAGAAGAAATGCGAAGCATTCTTCTTTTTTCGATTCAATAAACGATCTCTATTCGCCTTTTCGTTTAATCGAACTTTTGAATTTAAATTTCTTTCGAAGTAAATCCAAATTTTCTCGGAAATAGACATATAGGTCCTTAAAAAACTAAGAAATATCCTTGAAATGATTAGAGAATTTTTTTGACGAGAGAATCGCCGACCGCAAATCTTCACTCGGAGATGATATATCGAATTTGGGACGCGTCATACTAGAAGATATGCACATAATTTTTGATGTTATTCGATGTAATACTCATAGCTCGAGAGTAATATGGATAGTTCAGGTGTATTACCTGCCCAGGTGTAATATCAACAATCCAGCTGCATTCAGGTGTAGCCCTCATAACTCAGATGTAGTACTCATAATTCGGTGGTAATACTGATAATTCAGGTGTGATATCTGTTATTCAGCTGCATGTAGGTGTAATATTTCTAATCCAGGTGTATTCAGGTGTAATACTCATAATGCAGGTGCGTTTAGGTATATAGCGCTAAGCGACAATAGGAAAAATTAACCGACAATAAGGACGTGAGATTAAAATCGCAACGATTAATGCGATCAAATCTGACAATGATCTAAGAGAAGTTTCTAGGAAACTTCAACACTCTTCCGGATCCGGTATTTATTTAGTCTAACACTTCAACAATCTTCCGGATCCGGTATTTATTTAGTCTAACACCTCAGCAATCTTCCGGATCCGGTATTTATTTAGTCTAACACCTCAACAATCTTCCGGATCCGGTGCAACGAATCGTCGCATTATTTGCAAAAGTCAAAAGAACAAAAAACAAAACAGAAAGAAAAACAGAAAAACGCATCGGCATTGATACGTAAGGGATCCCCCCGACCATCTACGATTGCAAAGCAAAACAAAAAAAAAAAAAGAAAAAACTAAAGAACATTTACGTCACATTTCCGTTGTGTTGTTTACTCGAATGAATGGCCGATCGGCGAAAAGCCCATTCGTGCAGATTAATTTAATGATCGCCTATATATTTGTTGGATCGAAACGATTACATAACGCCTGACGAGTGTCATCGATGACTTTTGTAATCGGCGCTGCAGTTGATCGCTGATCGCTGATCGGTATGCCCCGCTGATCGCTGATTACCGATTCGTGATTAGCGTTATCGATAATCCGCAATAAATCACCGAACACAGCGAACACTAATCACCGAAATTAAACCTCTATTCGGCGCATAACGGAAATCAACACCGTTTTTTTTTCTATCATATCATGTAATAAATAATTTCTATTCAGCGTCTGTTCAACTAGTCTCAAAATTATGCGTCAAGAAATATTCTCGATGTGATGTTTTCGGTTAGAAACGGATAACCCGACCGGAAATTAGCGCTATTATCCGGTTTTTAATAAGATCGCCGAAATGAATCTGATTGTTAGCGGCCGATTTTTTTTCCCCATTTTTTTCTTCTTTTGCGTTACTCGAAGATGCTGAATTGCGTTGGATCGCTTCGAATCGACGGAAATGGCTTCCAGTCGGCGCTATGAAACCGGGTCGGACTCTCACTCGTGACTAGTTATTAGCATATACATTTTGGCATATCCCACAATCACAATCACTTACAAGAGAATAGTGTTCCCCTGAATTAAGACACCATTTTCATGGGTGCTTGCAGATTACAAGTCAAGAAACCCCTTACTATCTGTCTGCCTATCTAGCGAGAATCAATCGTGAATCTATTGTGTTACATATTTAATTCTTTTGTTATATATATATATACTTTTGCCTTATGGATTTGTCTATTGATTTTGTGCTAAATAATATGAATTTATAGCTAATATTTTATGCATAAATATCGGTGTGTGATAGATAAACATAACATATCGGTGTGTTATAAATAAATATAACATATCGGTGTGTTATAGATAAATACAAAATATCGGTGTTATATATATTCGATCTTTCGGTAGAGATTATCAGCTTCGGGGAACAAGGTAAGGTGGCAGACGTTGTTTCATCGTTGCGTTTTGTCTAATCATTAGAGTGCCGCTTTATCTCGTCTTCGACGCTAGTAATCTCCAAAGAAATATCGGATGCTTAATGGTTCGGCACCGAAGCAATTGTGGAAACAAGCAATGTAGTCTCTATAAATTAAATTTGATTGCATTGATACGATATGAGATTGCTGTCGAGAGTCAACATCATCGTGAAGATTTACGACCAACAAGCGGACAGACAACATGCACGACCGACAGACACACAGGCAACATACACGGCCAACAAACAGACAGACAACGTCTACGGCAGAAATAACATAGAATATATTGTTGCGGTCTTATTAATTGCCCACCTATCGCCTTATCTCATCACTGAAGCTGATAATCTCTAACAAGAATCGAAGCGACCATTGCAGTCTCCATAAAGGTGGCTTGTCCAGCAAATATTTGATTGCATTGATAAGATACGAGACTGCCGTCGAGAGTCAACATCATCGAGAAGATTTACGACCAACAAACGGACAGACAACATGCACGACCGACAGACATACGGGCAACATACACGGCCGACAAACAGACGGACAACATCTACGGCAGATGTAACATAGAACATATTGTACCGTTCTTATTAATGGTCCGTCTATCTCCTTATCTCATCCCTGAAGATGATAACCTCCACCAAAGCACCGAAAGCTGGATCATTCGGCACACAACAACAGTCTAAACAACGATCGCAATCTATAAAGGTGGCTTGTCCGGCAAATATTTGATTGTACTGATATGATATGAGAATGCCATGAGTCAAGCTTCGTCGAGAAGCATTTATAACATAACGTGTTATACTCGTAATATAACACAACATGAATATAACACAACATTATATGTTGTGTTATATCCATAATATAGCACAACGTATAATATTCATATCATTTCATAATAAATAGCGTTATTTATTGTTTATTTCATACAAGATACAAAGAGACGATGGCAGTTGTAGTTTCACCGATTCCCCCCTTATCGATGCAGTTTAGAAAATAATGTGCCCATCGCATGGTTGTTATGATCAGTTCAGCGTTCAGGTAATCCTACAGGAAATCAAGTGGGCGTCGAACTCGGATCATCCGTCGATTTATCGGGCGAAAGCTTTACCACTAAGCTAGCGACACCACCAACATTTATGAATACGAAAAGATTATATGAGAAGGAAATTGGAAGAGACAAAAAAAAGATATTCATGCATTTAGTAGAGAGTACTTACCTTTCCCTTCAGCGAAAAAGTTTGCGAAGAGTCAGATAAGCATGAAAAACAACTTGAAAATATTAATTGAGGTCGACAAAGTGGCAATAATTGAACGCCTTTCACCTATAATGAAGCAGAATCAAACAACGAAAGCAAGCGCAACTATCACCTCAACCGTATTGAATCTACCTAAACTTCTAGTGAGGAGGGTCACGAGGATTTTTCCTGGAAGTGGGAAAATATAAAGGATCCGAAAGTGCGGAAGCGCGGAAGTGCGGAAGTGCGGAAGCGCGGAAGTGTATTGATATGATTAACTCCGTTTGTCCTGTTGTTAATTTTGTTTAGTTGATAGCTTACGAGAAGCTCACCTTCCATAAATTTCTTTATCGCTCCCATAGTTCCTATTTTGCGATAGTCAATTGCGTCAATGAACTTCATCCCTTAGAAATATTTATTTTTTGTTTTCAAAAATAAAAATTATTTTTATAAGAGATATTATCTGCGTTTAATTTTGAGCAAAATTTTTTGCATTATCATATATATCCTCGACGTATCGAAGATGGAGGGAAGGATGGAGGGAGGGAGAGAGAGTGGGGAATGGGGGAGGGGTGGGGAACAAGTTCAGGGAAGGAGAATATGCAAAATATGAGAAAGACCTGGTTAGCATTTGCTGAATTCTTTGAAGAGCTCATTTCAGAAAATGAACGGTATTTAAGGAGGCTATAGATATAAAAATTCAATTCACTCGACATTTGGAGAGGAGGAGGGAAGGAAAAGAAGGAGGCGGGAGGGGAGGGGGAACGGGAAAGAACAGATTTCAGTAACCTGAAATTTAACCTGAAATTTAACGCAACAAATTCAGGATGAGTAAAAAGCAGCTATGCATTCATCCACTTATCGCTCCGAACACGAGTAATTCCCACTCGCCTACAATTGATAGGCAATCTTATCGATTGTCTCCAATGACCTTTGAACCCGAAACGAAATTGGCACACAAACGATCATAGCGATACATAGTCGGTCAAATATGTCGTATCTATTTCACAAGAAAAACATCTTCTCTATGGACGCATAATTGATATTTACGCAAGCAATAACATATTGAATTGTTGTCGCATAATGTGAGTGAGCAATGACCATTATTGGCCATATGAATGACCAATGACCATTACTGACCATATGAGTGACCAATGACCATTACTGACCATATGAATGACCACTAGAATAAGATCGACTACAGTGAACAAAGATATTCATAATAATTTGATGAAAACCAATCTAAACAACAAAAAAACGATCAGTTTATTAAACAGCAGATAAATAAGTGAATAAATAAATAAATAAATAAATAAATAAATAAATAAATAAATAAATAAATAACAAATATATTTTTCGTCAAATCTAAAATCTCTGTAAACCAACTATGGTAGGCAATTAATCATTTTGACTCGGCATCATTTCTCAGCTATTTTTCTTTCTTTTTTTCCCCTATATTTCACTCGTTCTTGTTTCGGTTGTTCTAGCTTCCAGTCTCATCACTTAGAGTTAGCGGTGAACGCCGAGGCGATTCGGTCCTCCAAGCATCCTTCAGGATATCACGTCAAGCATCCGATATATGAAGGGCAATGAAAGCAATAGCTGACAGAAACACTTTGTTGTAGCCTTCTTGTGCCCCTCTAGATTAACCTAACCGTTCAGGATGTTCTTCTTTTTTTCTCGGATGATACTCCATTAGTAAAGAAGATGTAGAAAGGATATCTGTAGAGGTTTATTTTGGTAGAGATAATAAGTTTCAGGATGTCATGTCAAATGGAGTTTTTAGATCAAGCGACTTTCAGGATATCAGACCGGGTTTCACGATATCAAACCGGGTGAAGTTTTTAGATCAAGCGACTTTCAGGATATCAGACCGGGTTTCACGATATCAAACCGGGTGAAGTTTCTAGATCGAGCGAGTTTCACGATGTCAGATCATCTCTCAGGATATCAGGTCGGATGAAGTCTTTAGATGAGGCGGGTTTCAAGATATCAGATCAGCTTTCAGGATATCAGATCAGGTTTCAGGAAATCAGATCAGCTTTCAGGATATCAGGCCGCGTGATGTGAAGTTTTTAGATCAGGCGAGTTTCAGGATGTCAGGTCAGATGGAGTTTTGAGAACAAGCAACTTTCAGGATGTCAGATCAGGTGGTTTCTTAGATCGGCCGACCTTCAGGATGTCAGATCAGGCGAATTTCAGGACGTCAGGTCAAGTGTTCGTCATTTGATGCTAATCGAGTTCACGCACAAGAATATTAAGCAAAAAATAAATAAATAAAAGCTTATCGCAAGATTTTGTCGACTCATTGTATTCACAAATTTCTGACGCTGCGAATGTTTTCCGTCTTTGAAAGGCCAACAATTTTATGACATCCTCACCTATCGACTTAGAAAGAGGAAGGTGGGAAATAAAAAAACGTCCGTCGATATAAGCTTCTCCCATCCCCCGCCCCTCCCCTCCTCTTTCCCCCTCCTTTCCCCCCATCCCCTTCCTGCTCCTTCCCACTCCAAACTCCTCAACCCCCATTAGAAACTCGCGAATTTCACACGATCGATCCCATGTTTCACCACTTTGAAACTCTCAAATATGGACTAGTTCAAAGAATTAATGGAGAAGATAGGGTTGGAGGGGAGGGGCGGGGGCGTCAGGGGAGCAGGAAGGGTTGGAGGATAGAACGGAGAAAGCCTATCAACAATGAGATCGATAGTTCCATAGCAGAATCCATCGTTAAACTCCTACTCCAACCCCCCCCCCCCCCCCCCCTCTCCCCTCTCTCTATTTATGATTGTAGTTCAATTAGATGAGTTATTTTCAAATAGCCCAACATCGCTTATAGTTAGTGTGATACTTTCTCGGTGTTTTGAAAGTGGACAAAAATAATTTTTTCCCAACAATTTCCCAAATATTTCCCGGGGAATTTTTGCACTTCTAGAATTCCCTCCCATTGATCTCAAACTAGTTGTTCGTTAAATAAGCTTATAGCTTCCATATAGCTTAAATAGACAGCTTAGTTGTCGTAACGTTGTTAATAGCGTTGTGTTCCGATTGGCTAATAACAATGCCAACTAAACATGGTCAATAAGCTAAATAACTATCGAGTGGATCTGTATCAATCTGCGATGAATACTTATGTTCGAAGGTGTAAGCCGCTAATCTCAGCTTATTTTTTATTTTTTATTTTATTTTACTTTATTTTATTTTATTTTTTATTTATTTATTTATTCTTTTTTTTTTGAGGCATTGGAATGTTACTCATCAAAAAAAAAGAGGCCTATAAATGAAGAAATATGACATATTTCAAAAATTGGACATAAATTGGCAAAATTTGGACAAAAAAAGTATCATCTAGATAGAAGGAGTAGAAGTAAGAAGGATTCGAGAGAGGTCGAATGAGAAGGAGGAAAGTGGACAACAAAGGGGAAGTTGATGATACTGTTGATTAAATTTAGCCTATTTCATTTATTATAGATTATTTATAAATTGCAAA
>JAARMF010004869.1:0-12989 GCA_022844705.1 Toxascaris leonina
TGGAATTTTCATTAAATGCAAACGAGAGTACAATAAATTTCGCAACTTGATGAATCTCTTCCTCTTTCTCTCCCTCTCTCTCTCCCTCCTTCTCTCTCTCTCAATATCGTTTCAGCGATGGTGATGGTTCAGGTTGAAACAGCTGAACAGACTATACGTTTACATACTGATGTGGCGTATGTATGCATATGTGCAAAATAGTGCAGAATTATCGTCAATGAAAATAGCATTCATAAGTGCATATTAGCAAAATATTGAGAAATTATGTCGATATTAAAAACAAAAAAGAAAGAAAAATAAATGCGCTTTTGCTTGAAAATTATTTGATTTTAGCTCTTTTCGTTGAGTGAGAAGACCGGAATAACCGGATAACGATGAAGCGGATCGTGGCAAACATTAACCGGAAAATAGTTTCAGATTTATTTTTCCACGTACGTTAAAGTGGATTTTATTGGGCGTAATCTCCTCTATGCGCAATTGAACTATATTTTAAAACATTGAAAGCATAGCGCTCCACAAAATTTGCTCAATGATTAGCTTGACTCTCCCTCAAGCTGTCTTCTTCATGGATTGGTCGACATGTTCATGCTCGCCTAGCAAGAATCGTTTGGTCTCTGAGTTAAACCCTCTAGGAATGATAACATGAATATGAAATTGACTTATTGCGTATATTACTTATTTGGGTGGATGGGGGTGAGGGGACGGGGTGAGAGGAGGGAAGGGGGAGTGAGGGGAGGGGGGGGGGAGTGAGAGGAGGGGGGAGGGGAAAGTAGTAGAAATAAAGCGGTCATAATATATGGATTTACGAAAATCTTTTGCACTTTTTTTTGCTTTCATTCAATCATAATTCATCGTACAACGAGAAGCTCAATTTAGGCAATTTAAGCAATTAAAAATATAGCGGAATCGTATGGGAAATTTTTTTTAATTTAATTTTTCTGGGAAATTTTCATGGGAAATTTCGTACGGGAAGTTTTTTTTTCGAATTTAAGCAATTAAAAATATAGCGAAATCGTATGGGGAATTTCATATGGGAAATTTTTTTGCCAAAAAAAAAAAATGTTTTTTTTCACGCTAATCTTTAGAGCGATTTCAATAGTTTCTTATTCATCGAATAGCTCAAATATAGTCGATACATGGATCCAGTAATTTCATCCAGATATCTCAAACAAATCGAGGAATTCCATGATCCAGTCCTCACATTTTCAGGATCCTCTTCATTGATCTTAAATGAATGCCTGATGTAGATGCCATATTGGAAACGCTTTCTTAGCATTTATCTTATTGAAATGTGCAATTTTTTTTCTTAGCCTTTATTATATACGCTCATAGCCATTATTTATTCAATTCAAGTTATATTGAAAATAATGCTTTAAAGAATATTCAACATAATATTTAACATCTCTATTTAGAATATTCTTCGAATCTCTTTATGTCTTTTATAGAAATTGCAGCAGCATTTGATTATGCTCTTATTTGCAATCATTTATCATCGTTACTCTGTGCTACTTTTTCTCTAAACATCAACAAGAAACTCTTTTACTTCCCTCTTCCTGCCTCTCACTCCCACCTCTCCCCTCTTCTCTGCCTCCCCATTCTCCTTCCTCCCCCTTCTCCTCCTCAAAAAATTGGCTGAGTAAGTCGCCGAAATGCAACAGAGAGTTTTTATTTAAATGTGAACAGGTGGGCATTACGAGTAGTTGATAGAAAAAATTTTCAAAAAAAAAAAATTAATTTAGTCGTCGTTCCATTCCTTTGCACGATTAGTCATTTCATGAGCAGTTGTCTTAACGGCAATGTCAGATCCTAGGATAATAAAAATTTTTAATGAGGAAAAATCATTGAATAGAGAGATGACGAATGCTTGAATAAAGTCTCATTGCCATATTGCTATGTGATTTCTTTCGAAATTAGGAAGTATTTCGCAAAGAAGAAAAAAAAAGAAAACAAAAAAGAAAAAAAACAAAATTCATATCGAATTCGAAAGCAAAGAGAATTTCCCCACACGAATTGGTCCTATATTCCTCCTTTTCTAGGTCTCAATTCTAAGAGTGTAAATGCGCTTTTTTTATACAACTAAAGAGAAGAATTATCGAAAATATTTAAAACATTGATGATGATAGTTCATTGTTTTCTATCGCTGTAAGCTAATATCGTCATCACTTTATTTCATCACCATATCAGCAGCTTTCATTCTTCCAACTTTCTGATGGTATACGCCAGATATAAGCAGTAGGTGAGGCAAACGTGAGCATCATATAAGTTAGCAAAATATAAAAAAAAACTATAGCTATCATTAAATATGAAGATGAGAGTTGCCCGCAATGCAAGTATACGTGAGTGTTTAACGCTGCATTCAGCATCGATGGGATGAAAAAAAAAATAGAGCGCTTTTGCTTCGATAGTGAAGAAGGAAATAAATTAGATTAGCGCAAGCTGGAGCTGAAAATTCTACACCTTTAAAGCTGCTTGATTCGTTTAGAGCAATCAACTGAACCCAATCAATCCACTTTCGTGAACGGATTTGCTTAGAGCAATGACTCTCAAACTTGACTACGAAACTCAAAGATTAGAACTTAAGTTGGAAATATTCAACTTCTTTGAATCATCATTTCGATTTTTTTTTTTTAGAAATAAAGTGACCGCCTTGCGATCAGAAACTGTTTTCTATTTCTTTTGAAAGCGAAAGGTCGAATAGCTTGGAAGAGCTTGACCTTTATGCATAGTTTTATATTCTCGCTTATGCAGACGATCGCTATAGAATTCGCGCAAAAAATACCAATAGAACAAATTTATAACGTATCGTTTAATTGCGTATGAATCTTCAACCAAGAAGGGAAAAAAAAGTTTTTTTTTCACTCAGCCAACTCATTTTTTCTCAACTTACAATTATATATGCTTCAGAGTTACGCATTTCTGCATTGGGCTATAAATTTTGTCTTTTCGAAAATATCGATGAAATATTTTGATGAGTTCATGAGAGCTAATCAAAATGTTGTACGTTTTTCGGGTGTTTTCGCATGCTCTTCATCCAATAACTTATCAATGACAAGTAGATCTTAATCCCCCTCCCCTCCGGCCTTACCTCCTTCCCCTCTCCCCACGCCTTACCTCCTTCCCCCACCTCCNCCCCGCTGATGTGGCAAAAAGAATGTTTCCTTTCGTTGAGAAGAAATGGCCAAATAAACTGGCAGAATTTTAGCCCAGCTTTTGTCACTATTGAAAGATAATGTATGGGTTGTATTGTCGACGAAATCTCCATGACAACATCGAAAGCCCATTCAATGCAAAGAAGCGCAGCGTATGTATATGGATGACGGCAAGTGCTCGACTCGTCAACCGATGGTCAGTAGGCGTTATCCCGATTGGAGACTTATCGGTTTGTTTCGATTCTTATCATCGATATTTATGCATTATTTCATAAGTTGAAGTCTTTTAAGCTGAAGTCTTTTTAGCAATTCATTGTTTATCTATTCGTTCTATTCTTGAAGCGACTCATCATTCATTCATTTCATCTTTATGCTAGATAGTAGCCTCTAACCTTGCTAACTATAAGCTATGCTACTTGAGGGGGGGGGGTGAGTGAGGAGGGGGAGAGGGGTAAGTGGGAGGAGGTGAGGGAAAGTGGAGGAGGGGGGGTGTGCTTCTTATACAGTCCATTAATCCTATCCCACGAAATTGCCCAAATAATCTTTCTATGCATAAGCTTCTTCTCTTTAGCTCACCTTTTCCATTAAAAGCAAATTGTAATGAATTGAAACAAATTTGCCCCGCATAAAACTGCTTATACTCCACCAGAATAGAGATCTTTTTTTTGTTGTTTCGCAGTTGACCTCCGAACAACGCTATTACTTAGCTGAATGAAATACTAACACTAAAAATCAGAATTAAAAAAAAGACAAGAAAAACCTCGAATTTCTATCAAAATATGCTAAATTCTACTAACTCCTCAAAAATGTTTTAAGTGAAGCCAAAAAATTTCGTCTCCACTGAGAGAATAAAACGACACAACTACAATTCTTCAATACTGCATTGAGTTCATTTTGAGTTTGCAGAAGAAATGCTTTTTGAGTAGCGATTTGCGAAATTTGATTTGCTGCCGATTTATAGGCCGATTATATTTACTCAGTTATAGGTGGTGCTGTCGATTCATTTTTTTTTTCAGACGTCGATATAAAAAATTTTGGTCGCACAAAATAGTGGCACATCTTTTTCAAAATACTTTCAAGCGGACGCTAGGAATTTGCTAGAAGATCTCGATGAATTTCAGCTGTCTTCAGATAAACAAAATATACAGGCTGCAAACGCGAAAAATATACATTAGGTAGAGGGCCCATTACACAGATCACAGCAAATTATGAAATAGCACACGTTGAGATGCGTCGTTTTTTTTCTTGTTGTTACAGTACAGCAAAACTCGTAAATGGAAGATTGTGTCCTCAACATATGCACGTTTTAACTAGGTTGTTTTGCACTGCAGTGTTGTCGTGTCATACGTAGATATGTGGGACCACACACGAAGTTCGCTCGTTTTTCGCGCACATTCGAACTGCAGTGACTTATATTTGCTCGCTCGCCGCATTTCCAGATTTAGCGGAAAGTTCGTAGGCAAGAGGAGGTGGGGAGCCGGTGGAATTTGCTCCAGCCGTGAGGATATGTGGAGCGTGGATAAAAGTCAATGAAGAAATGTCTAGAGAAGTGACTTTAACGTCTATGTGGTTGACTGAGTGACAGGATATGGTTGTTATAGCTACCACCAGTCGCGAAATGGTGTACTGCGAAGTGAAAGATATTTAAAGGAATTTAGAATAGAATTGGGCTGTAAGCTACCTTTAGTTGGGATGGTAAGACTCCCAAAATCGTCATCGTCATCTTTCGAAAGCACCAGAGGGTGCCCGTCCACCTCGGGGTTTCCAACGCTATCACTCTGAATTTAGAGGATATCGTACCTCGACAACAGCGTTTAGGCTCTCAGAGGGAAGTGCATAGAGGCGAGTCTCACCAATGGAACTCCCAACAATGTCATACCTTCAACCTCAAGGTTCAAGATCGTACGTTCACCGGCGAGGGCACTCGATCTTGATTTTGCCCTCTATTAAAGTCCATATCAAAAGCTTCAAATGAAAATTGCTTAGCATCAGCAAAAGCATGACTAAAGCTTGATGTGACGAATATCGGTGAATTGATTCAGAAAAAGAAGAAAAGAAACTAAAGGAAAATTTTCGTACACTTCTACTGCAGCAGATATTCTTTACCATATAAAACTCAACATTCTATGATACTAAAAACGAATAGGCAATAGGTAAGTTGGATTCTCTCAATGATTTCTCGTTTATCATTCCAATCATAGTTTTTATTTATTTCTTCCTTTGAATCTTATAATTATTGCGGCGAACTAAGCTGAATGTCACGCTTTTAGTGAATCGTCTTAAATATTTAGCGCATATTTTTTTCTTCGATCGAATTCTTATCGTTATACAATGCTGAATGCAATATTGACACTTCGAAATTAATTCCACTATCAAATACAAATCACATTAAAGGATTCATCATTTTACGTCCCTCTAGTGTTCTTTTTTGGGGTTCGGTAGCTCAATGGTAGAGCCTGCGTCTGTTAAGCGAAAAGATCCGGATTCGAGANAGAACCCAGCTATTTTCCGAACAGATCGACGGAAGGCTGACCATCAGCTATTCCAAAAATCTGGTCGCAACAGCAATGTGTGAACATAGTTGTCAGATGCATCGATAGAACATGCACACAGGGAGTCGATGAAACTATAAGCTGCCTTTGTTTGTATCTTTGCATATGGTCTTTTATCTAATCATAACACTATTCCATTACAAAAGAATCAAAAATTAAGAAAAACAAAGGAAAACAAAAACAAAAAAAAACGAACGAATGAATATCATCCACTTAAACGGATTTAGTTGCGTTCTTTTTCGTTCAACAACTTTTGAAGCTTTTAAGCGATCAATAAAAAAAATGCTATTTTTACCATTTGAAATACGATAACGAACTGTTCATTCAACTGAATTCAAATTCCATGTATTGAAAATAACTCATCGTTTTTTTTTTGCAGATGAAATTAGTATACAACTCTTAGAGGAAGGTGTCGGTAGTTTTGAGGTACTTCAACGTTCATTACCTTCGATAGTGCTTTGTCGTCTTGAAAAATTGGTTAGTTGTGCATGTTCTATTTTAATATTTATATTTTTTAAATTTTTACACATGCTTAGATGTATTTTCGAAGAATATTTGCCAAGAGGTGATGGGATGAGCATCTCACTGTCCAAACTTTATAATAAAATATGTTGCCTTTTGCCTCGACGATCTCTTGTCTAATTTCTATTGTTTCAAAGATGCTCTCAACCGATATAATATTGTTGTATAGTCTTGTGAATCTTCTGTCTCTTGGAGAGGAAAGGGGAGGGGAGGGGGTGAGTGAGGGGGGGGGAGGGAGAGGGAGGAGATGGGAAGGAAGAGTGTCTTCATGAAACAAATTTAAAAATATTGCACAAAACTTTCATCGTTATCATACATTCATGCCGCTCATATCCTCTCTAAATAAATAAACGTTAAGCAATTTATAAGGCATTCTAAGAAATTCTACACGACTATTCAACAACGTTATCCGATAACTCTCGAAAAGTGGATTGTTTAAACGCGAAAGATCACTCTAATATTGATCGCTCTCTATTCTAGGATGAGGAATGTACAGCCGAACGTCTCATGAAAATGTTTCGAATAGCACAATTACAAATCGAATATATCTTGGTTAGTGGTATATTTAATTTTTTTTTGTCATCGTTATTGTTGCTATCATCGTCCGTCGTTGTCGTAATCCTTGTAATCGTCGTTTATTTCTCTCTCTCTCTCTCTTTTTTTGCATTCATCAAACAGTTCCTCATTTTGTTAACGTTTACGATTATAATAACATTAGAATAAATATAGGCATATGAGTTTATAAGCTTTAAAAATCAAAAATATATAAAATGAAATCGTCTCACCGCTGATGAGGTGAAACGTTTACTCGTATATTTGAAAATAATTTTCCGCTAAACCCACGATTTATAATTCAGTGAAAAATATACTGCGTACTTCAAGTGTTACGTATAACTCATTATTGCTACGATTGTGGTAATGTTATCATAAAATTATAAAACGAATAACAATGACACAACAATCCACTAATGAATAATGCGACAGCTATAAGTTTATGCTAAGATACTCTATGAAATGCGTAAATAATAGCAACGCTAGAAATGATTTAATTGATGTTTAGTGATTTGTTTTTCGTGGATAAATAGGAGTGGTTTATTCGATGGTTGACATGAAGTTTTAAAATGCACTTTATATATCCTCGTTTTTTTTGCATCCTATTTATAAAACCTTATATAAGAGAGTCTATTTACTCAAGGGAGTACCTCGGTCCNNNCTCAAGGAATTATTGTCGTCGAACAAATGTTTTTTTATTGTTCTTTTAAAGCCGTTGGATATTTGATTTTCTATGATCGACGAAGCACAATAATTATTGCTTGAATATGACGGCTTGAATTATTGAAATCTTCTAGAAATTCAGCTGTGCGATCATTTAACTACGAAGAAGTAAAGGCATGAAGAAAAACCTATAAAGGAGCAATTATCATTGAAGGCATCGTGTCAATTTTCTCTCGAAATGAAGCAAAAGAAATTACACTAATAAATAGTTGACCTCGAGGTCAAGAAAAAGGTCAGGAATAAGAATGCCTATAATATGGGAACGTTGAAGAATGGGAGTGTATTTATTTAAATATGTATGAATAAGCAAAAATATAAATTTAACATTTTGCAGAAATCACAAGCACAATTAGCGAAACAAGTCGAAGAACTAGAAAATCGACAAAAAGCAATTGAATTGGAAAATACGAAACTACGAAGAGAGATGAGCAATACCACCGAAAAAGTCGATTCTTTATTTAAGGTTAATAAAATTTCCACTTAAAACCTTTAGAATTTTCAAATATTTCAAGTGAAGGATAAATAAATAAACAAACAAACAAATAACTAAATAAACAAATAAATATGTTTTTTTTCATTCATAGCGAATTATTATTGGCTGCAACAGACGAATAATCAAATGCATCTGAGACAAAAAGTTGGAAGAACTCTATGAGCTGTTGTCTTCGATAATCCATTTCTTCACTAGTTCATCGTATTTTCTTCGCGAATTCTTGAGCATATTTTCTGCACCTTGATTTTGATAATGTAGAAGTTGAGGTGAGGAAGGAAGAGAGGGAAGTTAAGCCTTTAATTAGCAACTTGACCTCAGTTGCTTTATTCACCTCGTTCTATAAAACTTTTCATGCGTTCCATATTAATAACTGTATTTTTCAGTGCGACAAATGTGAGAAATTGTTCTTACGAAGTTGCTTCTTGTATGATCACATAAGAAGAAGGCATAAAGAAGGCGAATTTTCGGATGTCGACAGTTCAGCTTGGAAATGACAAGTATTATATCTTCGCTTACTTTAGGTATCATAGTGTCTGACTATATATATAAATCTATAAATATATAAATGAATAAGTAAATAAATAAATAATTGTACACATATATAATTATATATTTATATACTTATATATTTATATATTTGTATATTTATATATATAGTCGGGAATCTATAGAGCACATGTATGTAATATAAATATCACTGAAAAATTTTTTGCGAATCTCGTGCGCAAGAACTGTTTAATTCCAACGAATAAATATTAGAGCGCTGCTTTCATGCAAAGCGCAATCAACCTGAATTTTAAATATCGTAGTATCATCTACATATATTCATCGTTATATGGGTTTGAAAAAAAAACAACCCGCTCATTCATCGTTTTTCCTGCTCTCAAACCTCCCTAGTCATATTCGTTCCTTTCCATTCACTCTCCACTAATACACTCAAAAAGGATCATTTTTTTTTTCATTTCTCGAATCGTTCCNNNAAACAACCCGCTTATTCATCGTTTTTCCTGCTCTCAAACCCCCCTAGTCATATTCGTTCCTTTCCATTCACTCTCCACTAATGCACTCAAAAAGGATCATTTTTTTTTTCATTTCTCGAATCGTTCCTTTTCGACAAAACTGTGCTTGAGTGAATACTCATGAAATATTTTAGTGAATGAAAATTTTTTCATGTTGTTGAGATTCTTCTCGAAAAGTGTCAAGTGAAATTCATCGATGTCAATTGACCGAATCAGTTCGCCAACGAAACGCAATGTATTCTTTTTCGTCAAATTTTCATTCGAAAATTTTCAACAATTTTTCATGGCATTTTTTCTTTTTTGAAAAAATAATTGGAAAAAAAATTAACGTGAAGTTGATTTGTACAACTCGAGAAAGTCCTTAGTTGAATTCATTGCGATGCACTCAATAGGTATTCATTTTAGACACTTATGACGTTGATTCATTCTAATATATATGCATTCATTGAGGATGTTTATTTAGTTGTTTTTTTTCTCGTCTCTTCAAAAGATTCTCAAATCAACATGATGATACTTGATTGCGAGATTTCGACAACAACTTTCATTTTTATGATGTCATTCCTTTATTTTTTCTGGATTTTTATGACATCCAGAAATGCGGCTGAAATTCACGATATGATGGATGAGTAGTGAATGATGGAATGAGTACTGAATAACTTGAAATGGAAAAAAAATTCGAAAGATTACTAATTAAATTCATTCGTTTCTACTGCCTAACATATTTCTGTGCATAAAGAGGATTCTCTTGATTTTTTCTTTTTTTTTTCTCGTTGTTTTTTATTGCTATCAATATTAATATATTCAATGATTGATATGGTTAGTTGAATCGCCAATGTTTCGATTGCTAAACAATTTATTTGATATTGTTATACGAATGAAGTTGATTGCCTATATTGCCATTTTTGGGCGTGGAATTTACTCACTATCTGTAACTATCTATCGAGAATCGAGCGAAATTCCCTGGATATATTGCAATTATGGTAATCATAAGGCATCCTTAGAAATATTCGTGCAATGAATGTGTAGAAATTTAGCTGTTATTTTCAACTGATTTAAAAAAAAGCTTTTATATGATTTATAAGAGATTTCATAAGTGCAAAAGAATATTGGAAAAGAAAAGAAAGAAAACAAAACAAAGAAAATGCAATACATATATTTCATATGCGAAATGAAACAAATGATATCGGATGTAACAACTAATAAAAATTAATGTCCTCATACAAATATTTTCGTAACTTTCAATGAATAAATGAAAGAAAAAAATCAACGACGAAATGACACAAAAATAAGGTGAAGAAGAGAAAAAATAACAGAAAAACAAAAAAAAAACATAAATAAAAGCAAAACATTATAATTGTTTCTAATAGCACGTATATCTTTTTCCGTTTTTTTTTCTTTCTTTTCTTTACATCAACTATTGAGGATATTTGAAAGCGCTGAAAAATCAGTAACAGGGGATTTTTTTTTGGGGGGGGGGTGGGGGTGCGGGGAATGGGAGGGGGGAGGGGAATCGTTGATTGAACTCATAGGTATTCTTTCATAGTCTATTTTATTTCTACGATCATAGTTTATACTTACTTGTAGGAAGAAATCTTGCAATATTTATGGAAATAAATCAAATGTCCGGAGTCAATTGGAGCATTTATATAAAGTAGAAGAGTCAAAGAAAAAGCAAAAGAAAAAAAACAAAAAAAAAGGCAAGATTAGAAAAAAAAAAGTTCATCGTCACTATACAAAGTGTTAGATACAATAACAACAAAAACAACAAAAAAAAAAGAGCTAAAAAACAATGAAATGAATTGCATTATAATCCTTCAGATTCTTTCCAATCTTTTTCGGGTGTTGTACGCCGACGTGGACGTTCAGCAATCATTGTTTCTGAGCTTTGTGTACTTTCACAACTGAAATTCGAAGTAATATATGAATCAAATCATTTTCACAAAAAAAAATTAGCATAATGACTAATTTTTAGCTTAATTTAAAGAATCGAATAAAAAAAAAAAACAATTGCTATTCATTTGAGAATCTCTAGCTCGGATATGAGAAAATTTCGAAAATAACTGAACGAAATAAGATTTGCTTTATCGATATGCAGCATTCAAATTAGGGCGTATCCGGTTTAAGATATTTATAGCAATTCGGTAAATTGATCACGTTATTAGAAATATCTCGAAAAGAATTCAACGAAATAGTTGAACTAAATATAAAACTTAGTATGCAATAAATTAAAAACTCTACGAAAAATATTTCGCTCTTCGATATTCAGCGGATCGCCAGAAGGATGACCACCTGGCGTTCCAAAAATCTCGTCACAACAGCAGTGTGTGGCTGTCAACTGCATCAATACGGGAATCGATGAAACTACAGCTGTCTTTGTATCTTTGTATTTTGTATATTCACTACATGTTGCATTCGTCCAGCTAGATGATCTAGCTGGTGAAATACACACATCACGATGGTTTACCTAGCTAGCTAATGACATGTGAATCCTTAGGCTAAAATCGTTATAAAGAATTTTGCGAAATGCCATCGTAGAGTTAGCTTTCTATTGAGAAGCAAGGAAAGTATGCTGGCTATCGACTTCTAAGATCTCTGAGATAAGACAAAACACATATTGAAATAATCCACACTCGTTTGTTATACACTACAGCTATCCAGTATTCATAGATTGTTGATTGCAGAAAGTATCCTATAGAAGCGGTGCATGTGTTCATACTTTCTTGATTGTACAATCAAAATATCGTGTATATATGTATCAGTGGAATTTGCATGATATTTTTTTATGATGTGAGACACATCAGAATTTCGATGCTTTCATTAGCTCACTCGAACAAATATATATCCAATGTTATCCAGAAACTTTATCTAATATTTCAAATATCCAATATTTTTCAAGCATCCAATATTTTTTGTCCAGAAATCGGGAGAAATTTCAATAAGGGTGGCGTAAAAATTGAACTCAATTAAAGAGCAAATAGCCCTATTGTGGAAGAACCTGATATTGTTAATCAAAGCCTTAACTTAGTCAATTTTTTCTCTATCGCACATCAACTATGCTATCTCCCACATTCGAACCTGATCGATATGTAAGAACTTTTGAATGCATAATTAAAGGAGACAAGTTTAAATGATTGACCTTTGACCAGAAATTGCTCTATTTGCACTTGGCACAACAATGAAAGAACTTTCTTAATAATTGAAGAAGAGCTAAAGAAAAAAATAACCGATTAAGTTGACAATGTTGCTGTCCGAAAAGGGTTATATTTGATGCAGTTTGCGACGTTTCTATGACGTGGAATTTCCTCGATTCAGTTGGAGAGTTCTCGTTCGATCGAGCATAACTTTGCTGTCTAAAATAATTTTCTATTGCGAACAATGACGTCATAATGAAGCGAATAGTAACGTCATAATGAGGCAAATAGTGACGTCATAGTGAGGCGAGTTGATTCCACTTCTTACGGTTAACCGAACACCATTTCAATCATTTCAGTTAGGCTTTCAGATTGAAGTTATCTACTTCAAAGCGAAATAAAAGCAATTTGAGGAATGAGACACTCCGTGAAATGAGAGCTGAAGGAAATTCATTCTCGTTTCCTCTATTTCAACTAATCCAAGGAGACTTTTCGTCTAAAGAAAACTCTACTTAAATCATGAAAAGCATTTAAAAAAAAGTTGTTAACATTTTCTATTTCACTGAAAAAAGTAGAATTATGAACAGAAGATCTCAAAAATTGACTATTGGTTGATGAAGCTATAATAGTTGTCACTCTATTCAATGAAAAAGAAAAAGAGGAAGAACAAGATGCATTTGATAGTCACAAAGGTCAATAGATTATGCTAACTTTACCTTCGATCTTTGACCTTACCTCCAATTTTAGTGGTGTAATTGAGAGTTCATAATAGGGAAAAGATTTGCATGAAGTTTGAGGTAAAATCACTAATTATTTTATGATTTTCTGTTGGTTGATAAGAAAAAAAA
>JAARMF010004873.1:0-13519 GCA_022844705.1 Toxascaris leonina
AAATTTGTCACCATTTAAGGAGAGTTCTTAAATCAGCCTTTGATTTAGTTTTTTAGTTAGGCAATATGCAAAAAATTGACGATATGGTAACATTCGTGATAAACTCATAGCAGAAGTCGAGTAAAACAGCTCCAAACTTGCGCTTGATCAACTATGCAAAAAAATTACTTTGTATATTTCATGCACCTTTTAATTATTGCCAATGTCTTATACGTCGAAACCCCTACGTATGAGACACATTGATCACATTGAACAATGTGATCAATGTGTCTCATACGTAAGACCAGTCGAGAAAAATAGCTGGTTTAGCGGAGTTGTTTTGCGGCACAAATTCAGCTCATCAAATTCTACTCCTATAGTTTATGAGTTCAAGCTATTAAGCGAATAAACAATTAGATAGTTGCCATTTAAATGGTCACTTCAATCAAGGCAATACTCTTAGCTATCGAATTTGTTGTGACCATCAATTTCTGCGCTGTGTCATTTGTGGATTTCATTGGAAATGCGCACTATTGGTGACGTTAGCCGCATATATTGCATGCCGCTTGAATAAAACAGATTAAGCTTTCAACTACAACTTCGATTAGCTGCTATCATTTATTATGGCTTCTTCTCAACGTTCTATCATCGAAAAATTCCTCATCCATACGTGTTTTTGCGAGACGTATTATGTCTGTGAGAATGTATATGTCTGTCTGTCGGTGTAACTGTCTGAACTTGGAAAGAGTTGAACCTAGAGCTGAGGAATTTGAGCTGTTGTACGATGGAATAGCATCCTATAATATCATTCGCATTGACTCACCAATCTCGACCGAAATTATGAATGCATGAAATGCCAAAAATGTGGCTGATCAACTAGCGGACATACGCATATTTATCATATAATTATCAGTTAAGAAATTAACATCGGTGATAACTCGTGGATTTGCAAACATCATTATGAATTTTTTCAATATCCTCGAAGGTCAATCTGATTTCTTCGAGTTCTTATCATCGTTGTGGATATCGAAAATGTTGTAGAAAAAATTTTCTCAAAAATTTTCTGATGTATTTTCTGAGGTAAAATTTTTCTGAGGTAAGTGATTATGCTATTATGGAGATTTGCTAGCGTTTAAAAGATATTCACCTTTGTGAATATCGAAAAATAATATTAAAAAAAATGGAAAAATTGCGGAAGTTCGCTACGTTATTCCCTCAAAAATCGTATTCTTTCGTTGAATGCGCCACATTGCTGCAGTGTATGATAATCGTTAGCCGCTTCGCTTGTCGTTTAGCTGAATTTGTTGAGGCAAATTTGTTCGCTCACAACGGAAATTTCATTAGCATAGCTTCTCGACGAAAAGAACATCACATAGATTCAAGCAATAGAAGATGCATCGAATTATATCGAAGGGAAAGGAAAAAAAAAATAACAATGAAAGAGATGAGAATTTTTGTGGAGAGAAAAAGAAAAATGATTGAAGAATTTATTATTCTTCTTTGTAAGTGATAGAAGGAAGAGAAGGCATACGGAGGAAAAAGCACTTAAGAAGACTGCTTAATGATGAAAAAAATTCAATGGAAAAAGAAAATCACATTTTTCTAAAGAAAAAAATCATAGAGAATTAGTCTGAGCAAATTAAGCTGAAAAAATAGAGAGAAAAAAACTTAGTTTTAGAGAAGAGAATAAAAGAATTGAAGGGAAAATATTGGAGAAAAACATTATTCCATGGTTGCAAAACGAAATTAGAGAGTAATTAAATAGAGACGATAAATTTCAACCTTTTTATTACGTGTCGTTGCTGGGATGAATCCTTCAGCGCAACCACGAAGCAATGACTCACGACGGCTATTGAACCAAATTGCATTGATATAGTCGTTTGGACCAAGAGTGGCCAAAATGTGTAACACTGTCATACGAATCAAGTGCACAGTTTGACCTTTGACACTACCACTCCTGAAAATCGATCGTCAATTAGCCACCGAAATTTACGATTCGTTTTCCTTCAGTCATTTCAATCTGTGTTATTCTCTCTTGTTGAGGTCTTTAGTCACTATTTTGGTTAAGCAATTATTCGTCCGGATATCGTTTGGGTTATTCCTATAATATACTTAGAATTCTCATTTAACAAACATGTCTCAATGAATCTGTTAAGTGAAAGTGTACAAAGTACTGAGAACATGAAGTATATGAAATGGAAAGGAATTTTAAAATCTGAGAACGCCTCTCTTAAAAGTGTTATAAAATTCACTGAAATTATAAAATCGAGAAAACGATATGAAGATGTCATTTTCTCATCGTTTATTTGTGCCGACTTTACCGCAAGTGCAGAAATTAAATCAGACCACCTTGCAGTTTTGATTATACTCTACCTTATCTGCTTCAAACAAAAACCAAAGATCACAACTTTCAAGTGAATTTAAGACTCAATGTCAAATTGTGCTTGCATTTCAAGTTATAAAGAGTATTTTGGGCGCATGAAGCTGTCCGATTAATTGTGGAGAAAATTTATTAAATGCTTGAAGGAAGTGAAAAATATACATATCGATGAGGAAGAGGACATCTTTAGGCGCCGATTGAGCACCGATGAACCATGGCCTAAAGCGAGGATCGAAAAGATCGATCGTTATCGGTTCCGGTTCAGTTGTCCATTTCCTGACTGAATGAAGTTTGTTTCGAATTGTTTGCAACAGAACGAAATGAATATGATTGAGTGGTTTCTTAAGCGCTTTTTTTCCAAGAATTTTCGAGTGATATTATGAATGGGATGGTGTATCGAACAGATTATAGGAAGAAATTTAGTGAATGTTGTCTTTAATACAACGATCAACTTCGGGAGAGAAAATTCCTCCAATAGAATATCTCCTTAACGGAACTATAAAAGTGGAAAAAAAATGGAATTTTCACATAATTTTTACTAAAAAAAAAGCGAAAAAGCATGCCATACACTTGGTTTGAGAATGTATATATCTAGACCTGAATTGTCGAGTTTGAGGGAAAACTTGAAATATTTTTTTAATATTCTTCCAAAATGCCTCAAATGATTTCGCTGAAATCGACTGAGAACGCAAGTGGAATCAAATAATCATTATAAACTGTGAAAGAAGAAATCAACTAGAAAAATAGATGAAATGAGGCTCAATTCTCGTTTGTTTTGGGCTTATCTCATCAAGCTATTTTAAAGTTCATCAGCTAATAAAAAGATATGCAGAATGATGTCTCGATGTTCCGAATGATTCTATTTCCTAGCGAATAAAAAACTCTATAAAACGTTCGCCTTTCTATGAATTGACCACTTTCAATTGGGAATTTACTGGTTATTAGAACGCTTACACAAACGTTTGGCACACTAAAGCGCCTACAGCACTTTTCGAATCCAACAGGTCAATATATACCTATCAAAAATGTCGTAACATAAGTTTCAGTGGTTTCCAAGCTGGAACCAACGAATAAACGCAGAAACGGACATAGACACAGACGCAGACACACCACACAGAGATATGCGCAGACGTACAGATGCATACTCACATGAACTCATACACATACACGCATATAGCAAATTTTTTGGTATGCGCACAGACATGCATACACACAAACGCAAGTGCACATGGATACATGTAAACAAGAAGAAACAAGCTCATCAAAACGTGGACGCAGACGTGCAAGCACATGCATATAGGGGTACACGCATGCACACGCAGATACACACATATGAAAATGCATAGACGCATATGCGCGTACTCGAGCACACATACACACCCACACATACTCGCCGAGAGAATTATCGGCATGTGTTTTGTGAACGTAATTTCTCAGAAATGCATAAAAAAATTTTCACTTATATCATCAATCAGAAAAGTGAAAAATACTTACTGGGAAAGATACGTGTAAGTCCACTATTAGTGCCAATGAACTGCAATCGGATAGAGCGATCTCGTTTGAGATTCTCACGAAATGTTCTCTCGATTTCCGGTGAACCTGTCCAATCGAAATCACGACGTACCGAGTTATCTATAACGTCATTACATTAACGATTCTATGCGAGTCGCTCATATATGCAGTCTGCTTCGTGGATTAAAGCGAAGCTGTGACAGTGAAAGTCCAGGTCTTTGCGATCTTCGAAAAAAAAAGACGAAAAGGTTGGCAATCATCAAAATAAAAAGTATTGTTTTTTTCTGTTTAGAGAGAGAGGATAAAGAAAAATGATAGCCAAAGAAAGTAATGACATAGCGATCGCTATTTTGCGTCTAAATAACGCGCATTTGAGCGGTCCTCTGTGTAAGCAACATATGTATATATAGCTTGGCATTACCCGTTTTACACTGTCAGCTTTCAGATTTTCCGACCAAATACGGTCAAAGAAAATTTCGCAGTAACGTTATTATAATATTTCCAATCTCATCGAGAAGAGGTGAAAAATTTCGTGCGGTGCATAATTGCAGCTACTCGTTTATTTAATTATTTACTGGTTTATTTATTTATTTACTTATTTATTTATTTATTTATTTATTTATTTATTATTCGTTTACTCATTTATCTTCAATTTGGTTAATTTTCACCGCAAATTTGGCAAACGATGAACAAAAAGATTTCTACCAAAGGGAAGAGTAAAAGTCCTCGCGTGATACTTATTGAAGGCAGTTAATCACCACATCATTAGTCGCTATCGTATTATGAAGAGTTGATCGGTGTTCGCTAGGCGAAAAATTCACAACTCAAACACCATAATAGCTTTGAGTTCACGAATGCTGTGAAGTCTAAAAGTGGTCTACCTTCAGAGTTAGGTTTTCCACGTCATATGACACTCAAAGATGTCATGAAACGAAACTTACGACGTACACTGAAACTCAATTCAATTATTCCACTAGAATTGATTCATTATGAATCCATTCATGTGCGTTGTAGACAATAGGGATTCAACGGCGTAGAGGTTTCTTCAAGTTGCTACAGCGGCTTGTAGAAATCTATCGATGTTAATTAAAGCAGGCATATAGGCCAATATAAGCATTAACATTCGTGCCTCAGGCGACAACACATCGGTCACCATCCATGCATTTCGCGTAAAATCGATTCTTAATCTGATCACGAAACGATTTGATTCTCACTACTCAACATCGCCCATTCAATCAGAGCTTTGTTGACGGTATAGTAAAAATTGGACGACATTATAAGCAGATGTCTTACCGAAGAAGATAGCAACTTTTTTTGAAAATATGCATAGAGGTATTTGAAGACGTAATGGGATCTTCGACTAGCTAAGGCGATGGATCGCTGATCCGTCCAAGATTTCATGAACCCGAACTTGACTTTCATCACCAATGATTTTATTTATCACTATTCAGCGCCATTCGTTAAACGAGAGTGCAATCGGCGATCCAAGACCACCGATCTTGCCGGAAGCGCTCACTGCTTGCCAACATAGTTTTATTTTTTGAAATGCGATGAATTACACATACGGTCAAGTGAATGAAGTGATAAGACGGTGCACTTCTAATCCTCTCGAGTTTCTGTGCTTCATTTCGAGTCTCATCTCGATGGAAACTGTCATTTTTTATTAGCAACATACTGCCTTTTGCTAATTGCTAAGCAACCAAGGAAAATGCGAAAATCAGCATTATAAGCATTTTTGGAACAAGTTGCATCTTATCAAAGAAACGAATGTACTATTTTTGAAAATTATGCAAACAGCAGTAAAGGATGCATCATCAAACGGTGCAGATTATAAAATGATAGGCGCTGAGGTTTCAGCGCATGAGTTTGAATTTAATTCTAACTGAAAATAGCTTTAAGCTTCATATATTAAGCACGTCCATCAACAGAACGTGGATTTGGCGATCAAGGGAAAATAATGCGGCTATGAGTAGACACAGGTTGCCAAAGAATACAACCTTCTTTTTTTAAAAACATGTACGTGGTATCGTGGTCACATTAACAAGTGGCCGAATGGTTGAAGATACGGGCGTGCTAGCCTGCACGAGTCCGATCGATTCTCATCGTGATAGCAACGGATTTTGCTTTCACTGGTAAGTAACATTTTTATATGAACGTGGATTCGATGGTCCGGCAAAACTCATGTGGATATAAGCAGACAAATTTCCGAAGAAAACATCCTTCGGCTTCAGAAATGCAGGCATATAGCGTTATTCGCAACGATATGAGACCGCCGAATGATTGAGCCTGAATTCGATCCTAGTCATGATCACAGAAAATCTTCAGTCCTTCAGAGTCAAACGTTCCCCCTTCCCCCCTCCCCCCCTCTCCCCCCCCAATGAAGAGTGCCTCCGCGAATTGAGAAATATTGATGCGAAAACGAACAAATGCAGTTTGCGAAAAAAATACATTTCGCTTTCTTGTAAATATGAAGACATTATCATTGAATGGACTATCAGGTGGATGAGCGGTTAGGGCTGTGATTTCCCGATATACTTGAGTGTTCCACGCGAGTTCGACTCTCCTTGTGATCACGCAGACCTTTTAGTCCTATAAGTCAATGAATGACCTTTTTCAATGAGGGATGTATCCTTCGAAGCGAGAAGCCAGTGTACATATAAGTGGACGTAGTTCGCAATGGAAGGTAGATTTTTTTCTGGAATTCATTGATACGGTGGCCCTGACATGATGAGGTGGCCGAATAGCTAAGGCGATGGACTACTCGTTAAGGTGGATTCGAATCACATCCTTATCGCAAAGATCTTTGGCTTCGGCGAGTCCTTCTACTGAAAATGGATCCACTGAAGATACAAACTGATGCCTATACATGCAGGTGCGACTAGCGATAAAATGTAGTTTCTTTTTTAGAAGCCAAGGATAATGCGTTGTCCGTATGACGATCAGGCGGTCGAGTGGTTAAGATTGAGGCGATGGACAGCTAATCTACTGGGGTTTCCGTGCGAATCTCATCCTGATCGTTCAATTCTTTGGATCCGATGCTTTCTCCGCTAATAATGTTTCTGCCGAATAAAGCAATCGATCTGTTAACGGACGACTTTCGCTGTAGAAGATAGTTCCGTCTCTAGGATCGAGGGGTACCGTAATCCTTGGTTGCTGATCAGGTGGCCGAGTGGTTAAGGCGATGGACTGCTAATCCATTGGGGTTTCCCCGCGTGAGTTCGAATCTCATCCTGATCGCTCAATTCTTTGGCTTCGATGATTTCTCCCTTGAGACTGTTTCTGCCGAATAAAGCAATGTGTCTGTCAACGGGTGACTTTTACGGTAGAAGGTAGTTCCGTTTCTAGGATCGAAGGGTACCGTAATCCTTGGTTGTTGATCAGGTGGCCGAGTGGTTAAGGCGATGGACTGCTAATCCATTGGGGTTTCCCCGCGTGAGTTCGAATCTCATCCTGATCGCTCAATTCTTTGGCTTCGATGCTTTCTCCCTTGAGACTGTTTCTGCCGAATAAAGCAATGTGTCTGTCAACGGGTGACTTTTACGGTAGAAGGTAGTTCCGTTTCTAGGATCGAAGGGTACCGTAATCTTCGGTTGTTGATCAGGTGGCCGAGTGGTTAAGGCGATGGACTGCTAATCCATTGGGGTTTCCCCGCGTGAGTTCGAATCTCATCCTGATCGCCAAATTTTCTGGCTCCGATGCTTTCTCCGTTGAGAATGTTTCTGACGAATAAAGAAGTTGATCTGTCGACAGATGATATTTTCGATACAAATTAGTTTCGCTCTTAAGATCCGAGCATGCAATAACCATTGACAGAGGGTCGGATGCTGAGTGGTTGAGGTGACGGATTGCTAATCCGTCGGCGTTCCTCCATGTGAGATCGACGGTCGTCTCGCTGGTGAGAGGCCTTGCTTCCGCTGCTTTATTTCGTTCGTTCTCTTCATGCTTTTCCTATCCATCGGCGCATCTCAGTTGACGGTATAATCCCAGAAAACTGATGCGCGTGCAAGTATATAGAGTTTGACGAGGATGGTTGTTTTCCTTTTTAAAATGTGTGTATATAGTATCGTCAGGAAGGCATCAGTTGGCAGAGTAGCTACAGCGATGAACTGCTAATCGACGTGGTTTTCGCATGCGAGCTTGAGCCTTGCCTTCATCTCCAGTGAATTTATTTCCACGTTACTCAACGCTGCTTGTTATTCGAGGGTTGTTCTCAGACTATCGTCAATCTCGATGGACGTAGTCACACTCTGCCCACAGCGAAAGTTTCTTTTTTTGAAGGTTATGCCCGCAGGAAATTGAAAGCATTATCATTGGCCTAATGGATAAAGCAACGGCCAACTGATGCGTCTAGTCATCGCCACGCGATTTCGAATCCGACTGCAATCATAAGCAGTTTTGTTCCTCACTACTCAACTTAGTTCTTCGACATTACAAGCGATTACTATTTATGAATATTTGCTTCATTGTGCAGCAAATATGAAATAAATCGTAGTGATCACTTAGCATTCTGCTAAGCGCAATGAACTTTTGATCCACTAGTGTTTGCTCCCAGCGGTTCAATTCTCCTGCTCATCTTAATTTCCGAAAATATTTTCCTGATCATGATCCTGATCGGCATCCTGATCATCAGTGCAAGGAGTTTTCGAAATATTGTGAACTGCATTGAAGTAGCGCTCTCATAAAGGGCAGTTCCCTTTTGTGGAAGAAGCAAGTAAATGGCCTAGAAAGCATCGATAGTTCTTGCACTTAACCGGCTGATTTGCGAAGCATGCTTAGGCGGTTCAGTAGAAAAGGAGGTGAACATCATGAGTCTTGGATTGTGCCATATGATTCAGCTCTTATTTTGATCAGTGTTTTGAGCACCCCACTGATGAGGAATTAAGTCGGAAAAATTTCCGTTGGACAGATGTCAGAAATCGGCGGCTCCACATAAAGCTTTTCTCACGAGGCTTTTAGCCCGAAAGCGATATTCGTTAGTGTCTAGCCATGGCATTAGTGATTTTCGACGTTGAGCCAACTGCCCTATTAACTAAATTCTACGGACCGAAAGCTTTTCAACGTTCAACTTTACGAGTTTTGTAGCAGCAATGATGATGAAATCGATAGAGGATATTGTTGCAAACCCTCAACGCAAGATTATATCGCTATTTCTGTGAGTGTTTCTGTTGAACAATGACTGCCAAAGTGAAGAGAATCAACACAAATATCGCCGATTTAGTCAGCTGTCTAATTGTTTCATTGCACCTCATTGCTGTGAAAATATTTTGAATCCTACACACACCATACCCAGGGGTCGTCAATCTTCACCACCTAACCATTCCCTCCCCTATGCAAATCACTATTTCCTCCATTCCAATTTGCTGATCCCATTTGTGCGATGATAGGATGTTCCCATATACTTGAATGCTATTTTAGTGCATCAAAATTCATGGAGATACTGACATGTAACCTACAAATAATTGATATTCAAACGATTTCGAAAATGCTAACAAAGTCATCAAAATGAAGCTTCATGAAGGAGATAAAAAATCACATATTGGCCAAAAAAGAACAACGTAAAGGCGGTTTGATCATTAGCCAAGATTAGTGCTGTGCTTTTTTGCACCAATTTGCGACTGAGCAGATCGCGCTCCCTTTAGCAGATAGAGGTGTTGAAGACGAATGAATGAGGCTTAAGTGAAAACAAATTCAATTGTTCTTTTGTAGGATGGGGAAAGGAGGGGGATAAATGCCGATGTCGGTACTTTTGTAAATCACCGCAAGTAGTTAAATATAACTTAAAGAATCCACATATATAGAAGGACGAAAAAACCACACCACATACAAACAAGATTTGCATATTGTAAGAACCACAATAAGCAGATGCGGCGAGAAAGAAAATTTAGATGATCATTAAACTACTGGGACTGGAAAAAAGACTAGGACAAAGAATCCCTCAACTGAGACTCGCAAATGCAGCTTCATTCACATTGATTTTCTCCATTAATATCAGTAAAACTTTCCAAAAACCTCAGCTCTAAAATATATATGATACCAACCAAGCATCATAAGAGCCAGCATTATTTAACATGCTCAATGCATCGTTATAAAAATGCATTACGATGTGCACATATAGCATATAACTCCTTCATTATAATACAAATATAATATGCCGTCATTTTATTTCGAGGCTGTGCAATCCAGGGGCAAGCAGCCAGATAATTTGAACACTCTATTGCAGCCAAATATCACGCCTTATTCACATGACTAAAGTTTACTTTTCCTACACCATGTTATGAGCTGAAACTTTATCCCCTGTGAAACTTATCGGCGTTGCCTGATGCGCCCATTGGTCGACTCGCTGATCGATTTGCGTTTACCACATTAGTGCCATGTTGAATTGGGCTATATGAAGAAGTCTCTCAATTTAATTTCAACACTAGCTGAATTTCAGTACATAATTATTGCCCTAGAAACGAACATTACAGAGGCTTGGAAGGATTACACCGATGTGATGGACGTGTGTAAATAGCCACTCGATTACGTAGCTATTTTCATTCAAATGTCACTCGTGGCGTGTTGTCTCTCGTGGCAATGCCATCATTTCTGCTCCAAACGGAGCCGAAATTGCTATGCGCAGCAATAGCTCCATCATGGCGAACAAAGAGAGCTAATTTCTTTGGTATAAACATTTTGGAATTTTCACTTATCTATTCGTTACGCTCATGCACACTCACTTTCTCTGGATAGTTGATTTAACGGTAATAAGCATCCAGGAGGAATGTGCATCATCAACCTACGAACATATTGTAATCAACATACTCTATTCATACCGCAACGATATGCCTCGACGGTCACATGGATTCCCGATTTGAGCGATTCGGGATGCCTGAGATCGACATCTGTTGTCATATTGAATAGTTTCGCATCCACTTCGTTCATTTGCTCGATAACTGCTTGACAAGATTCTTCACTCTTAAATGAGATTACTTAGATAAATGATTAGAAAAACTATTGGTTTCCGAGAGTGTTTGGTTGAAATTATTTTATTTTATATAGACTAAGATACTTGCTAGCAAGAGTTGCATATGAGCTCATACGTGGCATTCAACACTAACAGCCGATAGAATCTATAGAAACGATTCAATAGCTAAGTGACATTAATTTTTTTGTGAAATTTGAATTTTGCAAGGAAAAGGTTACTGATATTGCGCCAAAACCCTAAACCATCATACAGGTTTTTCGAGTTTTTTCACTCCTACATTGCAGCGGCTCCTATGAGCCGTTGTTCACTTTCCACACTTCCCAAAATTTTATATTTCTGGGCGATCGGGCGATATTTGATGCATTTATCGATCATGAAAGCCATGGTTCAAAGATCAGATTATGACTTTTCGTCGTAACTTTCTCTTGCGTATCGTCGGAATCCCAAGCGCAATAACTCTTGAGAGATCTTTTGTTTACATTGTATAGCTAATGCAATTCTCCGCTTTCTATTGGTTTATTTTTGCGATACTCGGATGAAGTGCGGTTGCCATTGGGATTTCGAATCCGCTGTTATAGGGAAAACTACACGTTGCTCATACTGAACATTGATGTCAGTCACCTTGACTTTCAGTATANTTGAACATTGATGTCAGTCTTGTCACCTTGACTTTCAGTATATTCTTTTGTGTAGCATTAAAGTTCATTTCCTTTCGATGCAACTTTTGATAGATGGATTGGGCTGATAAGTGCCGATATGTGCATGTGTATATGGGGTTGTTCATTTGTACGGTATTCTCCAAGTCGGTGACTGCAAAAGGTATAATGTCCAGTTTTTAAGCAAGTAGATTAATCGTTGATCGCTATAGTCTATATAGCATAGCAATCTCCCCTCTCAAATCTTGTCAAGATTCATCATCTTCTACCTCAGCTATTTGCTTTGAAGCGCTGCTGCTAACTTAAAAACTGATGACTTGTAAAGCTATTCAATTCTTCGACAAACATAGCATGTGCATTGACGAATAATGCGTTTCCGAAGAGCTTCAGAAGATATGGGTGCAAAATTTATGCGAATATTTACACTAACTTCTAAGATAAACACAACATTGCCATTATTTCCACATAAGCTAATGAATCATTCATATTTGCTCATTGATCTTTCAGAACCTCTAAGTAACAAAGGCTATCGTCCTATCTCGTCGAGAGGTGAAGAGTTCACTGCTAGGAAACGATAGACGGGCACCTAAATTAACCTTGTTGAGCCTACTCAACAAGTGTTGGGCATTCGCCAAGTTTTGGTAACTGCAGCTCGACAAAATGACCTAAAACTTCAGCAAGAAAGAAAATTTGCCATCTAAACGATCGGTCTCATCATATTGGAGCCAAATATTGNTAAGAAACAAAGTTTGCCATCTAAACGATGGGTCTCATCATATTGGAGCCAGATATTGGATGCTTGTCTTCAGTATATCATACAACGGTGCTGGATACTTGGAATATAGAATCTCAATCTCGAATTCAAAAATCCGCCTTCTGAGCGAGTATGGGCTTCTATTTTTGTAAAGTATATCGATTGTGGCATGTCGGAATTTAGGTGGAATTCATCTCACATTTAGATGAATGAAAGCTTTCAGGATATAAAACTGGTGTGGTGTTCAGACTTGAAGCTAACAGCGGTGAAACTCAACGCTGCACAGTGCAATGAAGTCAAATGAAGTCAGGCGGGGGGATTTCTTCTCTAGGCTCGGATCGTGTTCGACCTCAATCCTGAGTATCATCATTGAGGCGTCGCAGTAGCTCCGTATCTCGGAGCAGAACGATACTTAGATACTCATCTTGGCATGATACAGTGCCGCTCTTCGTGTTCTGATCGATAAGAATCAAACCAGTCTTGCTATAATGTAGATGCTCGGTCCGATTTCAGTTAACGGAAGCAACTATCTGTTCTGACGAGTTGTACGCCTAAATTCGCCCCATAAGTGCCTGAATACAATAATTTGTCGCCCAGACGACTCACAGTTGCCTCCATTTCGAGTATCATCTCACGGATGGAAATCATTCAAAGATGAGTTGCTGAAAACCACGACATTCTTTGAACAGCTTCTCGTAACGACAGGAACTTATGATATACGAAGCATTGCTGCGATATTATTTCTAGTAACGCTTCTGTTCTGCAGAATCGGCCATGCTCAAGTCACTCGGTATTATTATCTTTGTGGAGGACTTCTAATCGAACTATTCCTATACACCTTGCTTATATTTCGACCAATTTGACCGTTTTTGTCACAGCCGCTTCCAAAACATGCTACGTGACCGATTTCACGACGTTGACAGATCCTAGATGAGCAGCAATAGGGCAAAATCTGGGGTCATTGAGGGTCTTCGTAAGTGCTGACAGGAGAAAGTTCACTGTTGAAATAATGTCGTATCGGCATGAACACTAATCTGCGCACTGTTGTTGGCCGGTTATATAATAAATTCAATAGGCAGCTGGCACACCCTGAGCAGATATATCTGGGCATCTGAGAGGTACATGTGGATATGAGCAGCTGCTATAGTGAGCAGACATCGGTACAAAATTTCTCGCGGGACACTAGACCACAGGTGAGGAATGTTGCAGTATCATTCATTTATCACCGATTTACTGAAAAATGATGACAATCTGGCAGGAGAACTAAAGCATTT
>JAARMF010004878.1:0-13499 GCA_022844705.1 Toxascaris leonina
TATACGCGCATGTATTATCAAAGAGGCGAAAAGCGTATGCGATAGTTGAGAATGAAGCAACCCAAATTGTACGTTCAATCACCATTGCTTGCCAAAAATGCCGTGCTACTAATTCCGAATATGGTATTCTGCTTGTGGAAAAGTTTTATGCTTCGTTCGATGCTTTCTCAGCCGACAGTAAAATTGTATTTCCATGCACGTATAGTCTAGAACTGCTCGTGTCGTTTTACGTACTCGACTCACCCCGAAATTTTATGACAGATTTCTTTGCTGTTGATATGCTGACCATTTTCTCCTTCAGCGTGCCTATAATCTAGTAGCCACTCACCTAGAGCCTACAACTTGCACATTCCAGTATTACAATGATTTTTCGATTTTCTACTCCCACTCGTTGCGAGGAATTCGACCATACAGGTGTACAGAGAGGGAGAGGTCTAATAACAACGAGTAGCAACACTCTAGAGCAGATTCTATGCACACGTTCTGCACATATGTGTCTAACCTAGCGCCTTCATAATTTTGGTATTAAGGTAGGAGTTCATCGTCTCCTTTGTCCCAAAGAAGGCGAGATTCGATAAGGTCAGGTGTGAGCAGCGATTATTGCATGTTGATGCAAAGCTAGTATCATTAGATCCTCTTAACCAACGTTAGGTATGACAACGAAAGTATGCGTAAGTATGCCTGACGCGACTCAGTTCGATGCTCAAGCAATTAAGTTTAATCGATGAATATCAAGAGATGTGGAATCAGGAGGAGGCACAACGGCAAATCGACCAGTCGAGAGGTGAAGGGGCTATGCTCTTCTAGAAGATAGAAAGGCTTCATTATTGCGTTATGCTGCGTGCTGCTTTCAGCATTGCTCCAGTGGAATTTCATTCGAAGGCAGGAGGATGTTATAAAAAATGGTGAATGGTAGCATATGAGGTGTTCAAAAGGCGCCGAGATATGAATATGATAAGCGCGAAAACAGCTTTCGTTATGACTGACGCGACTCAATTCGATGCTCAGTTCCTGTGAGATGTTTTCGTCCATTTAGCACAAAACGACTCAGCAGCTTACAGAGCAGCAAATGATGCCTGCTATAGATTTAACGTTTTGTGTCTTTGAGTGGAAAAATAAAGATAATTTCTTCGGTGCAATATGGCTGCTAGAAAGCTTCATGTAAAACGCTTGACAACTTCCAACATTTTAATGGGATATACCCGCAAATATTTTACTGCGACAGGAAGATTGCTGATCGAAACAATTCTTCGACGATGCTGTGAGATATATAACTAACTCGTACCAGAACCCTGCTGCAGCCTTATCGACTGCGAGAGAGCTAATGAAGCAGATACAGTTCTTCTCGTTTTGCTATTCTCGCTGCAGCAAAATTTATACTGCGCCAACTTTCTTATAATCCTACTGCCACTTTTTCACGAATATTCGTTCTTTCTTGTGATTGTTGAATTCCCAGGTCACCTATTGAAAATAAAGATCCCTCTTTAAGTTACGAACCCAAGTCATTCTCAGCATGCAAGTTTCCCTAGCAATTGTTCTTGTCATTTATACCTCTTAACAACCTCAATTTTTCTTCTGGTATACGTCCGCCGTTGAAAAAAGCAAGTCTATCACATAAGTCGCTTGCAGTGCCACAGCAATCACCGAAGTACAGCTGCTGATATCCGAAAGTGGTGAGTGCTATGAAGGAGCGTTACACAAATTGGCATAATGTGTTTCAAAGCAATTCAGAGGCTCTGAAAAGGTTGTAAAGGTGGAAATAACAAAAAAGCATCACAGAACACGAGAAAGCAAACATTCTGAGATATATGGAACTTCGATTTCAATTACCGCATCGTTAATTGAATCCCCAAGAACCACCACTAGTTTCTGAGTTGCGCGTTGTTATGCTTGAATATTACGCCTAAATGTTTCTTGGAAGCATGAAAGTCAACAGCGATATTCGTGCGTATAATATCTGTGTGTCCATATACATTTTTCCAAGCCTTAGGTGGGGTTCGTAAGTGTCTGTCTGTGCATTTTTATGTGCGAGAGTATGTATGCATGTGCATATGCATCTGCGCCCGTATATCTGCGTGTGCGCATTTTGTGTGCGCATCTAGGAAGCGGATGGGGACAGGAGAGAGAATCGCGAAAATATACAAGAATTCGTAGGTAAATTCAGTCAGTTGCCGATTCATGGCAATCTCAGGCCAAAGTCAAGAAATCCTAAGGATATCCATCTGCTAGTTCGACCACTCTGAACTTCTATTACTCTTTTCCGTCCTTAATGGCTCAGACGGAGATGAACCATATCAAATCGTCAGCAGATTGCCACAGCTTCGAATATTCTGTTCTTGCCCACCCTTGCTGGCCCCCTCAACGTTAGTCTTAGATAATTTGTGCCAGTTTTAGTGCATTTCATTGTGCGTTTTTCTCCAGGCCTGGCGTTTGCATATTCACTTTGGTTTATCACTCATTTGAATGTTATATCAACATACATCTTGTCAAGGTTCCGTACTACTGCCGCTATTGCATTCGTGCATGAATGAGAATCAGGCGCAGAGCAACACTCGATGAATACGCTGCCATCACTTGCACTCACTGAAAATTCGCTAAAGGTGACCAGCCTCAATAAGACATAAGCAGTTCAGATCACTGGTTTTTATTGCAAAAGACCTGCTATAGTCCCTCCCGCTTTTTCTCTCCCTTCATTCCTCCTTCTTTGGCAATGCAAAAGAACTCGGTGTTTTCACATCTAATTGCTGTGCAGCACACCGCAACCGTGATATCAAAGCGGTAAGGCTATACTGTTCAAAATTTGCTGTAATTGGCATAAGAGAGAAATATGTCCTTAATCCCCTAGACAAAAACTCCAATTGATTTCAACTTTGTTCAGAGCGAAAAGACTGCTATTTGCATAAAGCTCTGTGTAGGTGCCAATCATTGAATGAACTCGAGAATATATGCCGACGCATTTACGCCATTCACTCACCTCATTGCTATATACTCTATTTTCAGAGCAGTTGATGAGCGTGGAATGAATGTTTCTCACCGATCACTGCCAACGTAACAACTGCAATTTCTAAAAAATGCAAAATGAATTGAAATCTCTGCGTTCACACTGATACGCGTTTGCATATTGCCATGGCCAAAGTGGCGCTTAAGAGTCTGCTTTGCAATAGGATGCGCAGATTCGCTGACTTGCATCGATGGTGGTGTAAATATGTCTTTGGTGCCATGAAACATAAACCAACCCCGATTCTCGACTTCATGAAAATGTATTCACTGCCGATCACCATTCACCACATTATTGTGATGTTACAAAATATCAGCGCTTATTCACCCCCTACGAAAGCTTAATCGATAAGCCATTCACTTGAATATTGCTCAGTCGAACTGCACTTCAGGATGTGGGTGCCCGTTGAAAATGTTTTCAATTACTTTTTCTACAGGACAGACCTCACTGCCGAGACAACTCATACGTCGGGTCAAATCCGAATGGCGAAGTGAGATCACCATTCTCTCGAAGGAGTGACGATTCCTTCTCCGACCTCAGGACTGCCTTATTGTCCTGTGGCTTTCCTCAACTAGGATAGACCGCATGTCTTCTCTTCAGACGGGCGTGAAAACGCAAATCTGCTGGATCTCTAATGAGTCTACTGCAAGTATCAAAGTTTGTGAATTTTCTTCCGGCCACGAGGTTTGTCTATGTTGTTGCAATATGCTACATAAGATACTTGGAATTTCGCCGTTAAAACAAGAATTCTCCGAAAATGATCAAGAACTATCCTAGAGAGGAACAGCAGACTATTCTCGATCGATGCACAATGAGCGAATTTGACGGTTGATTACACAGTAGATTATTCCGCATTTGGAAAGCACGTTTTGCAAATTGTGCGATATATATTCAAAACGACCTCTCTTAGTTAGTGATCCAGATGTCCTCTCTCAAACGACAGGTCGGCTGGAACGTGCTTTCAAGAACTGGCAAATATAGCGGCCATAGATTTGTTATTATGCAGTGCATTACTAAAACAAGTGAAAAGTGCCATGGGCGATTGGCGACTTATGGGCTTTAGAGTCCCACGCATTACAACGGTCTGGTAATCAAGCCGCAAACCATCGAATATCTACTGTCATGCGTTTAGACTTCAGTCGACCCCGCAGCTTCTCGCGAACTTCCACGAAATATCGACTTTTTCCAACTCGACTGGTTGCACAATGTAAATTGACTGATCGCCAAATTCATGTAACTTTTCGCGCGCATTGGAGTGTCCGAAAATCCTTTGAAATTCAGCAGATCAATTTGAAAGCAACTAAAGAAGGTCTTCCTTCAGCCCCAGATTGTAATTGTCGAGCAGTTCAGCTCTATCTGAAGCCCTTCTAGATCTTAAACTATAATAGATCGACAGACACACATGCACAAAATCATAAAACGTGTGCAACTTCGCAGAATAATGGTCATTGTAGAATCACATATGCAAAAGATGCATTAAAACATTTCAGAGATGAAAGAGTGCTTTTAGCAGAAATAGAAAAGTTGTGCAAGAAATTATGGCCTTCAAATGCTGTAAGCCATAAAGAGTTGATTCATTAGTGGATGGGAATGTAAGCAACTAATTTTTGAGCCCTCAATGCACCAGACGGCCAGAAACCTCGCAATATGCAGAAAGACAATGTTGCGGAGTGATCTTTTTCACATTTTCAAATCATTTTACTGATTCATTTTCTCAGCACACAGCGCCACATTGCTTCTGTCCGTTGGTCTACTGTTCAGGTAGCTCCAGCTTGGGAACCATCGAAAACGAGCGGCTACAAAATACTGTGAGCAAAATGTAACCTAAGAATGACCACCTCTAGCAGCGCTAAAGTAGACCATTTAAATAAAATAGTTGCGGACCATTGAAAAGTGCTTTCCAGAGCCTATCTCTAGCAAAAGAACCGTACGAGTAGCCGGAACATATGAAATTTGAATGTAGCATTGTTTACAATTTGCCGAAAATTCACACAGCTGGCTGGTCTGACGAGCGAAACTGCGAAAGCGGAAATAGAAAGGTATGAAGAAGCGCACATCGATTCGAAATGAAAAAGCAATTGATTCGTTCAGCAATGATAAAAATGCTTCAGGAAGAGAACAAAAGAATAAAATAATTACGAAGACAACAATGCAAATTGATCATTCCATTCGCTCGAATTCCTACGAAACGTTTCTCAACTACTTTATGAACGCTTGCAAAAAGCGCAAACGGGCAAAATGAAAGTCGGATGAGCTGCACCACTTGAAGAATCCAAGCAGAGAACACTATAGTATTTATGTGTTGAAGCACCATGAAAAACATGCGCAACCACACCACTGAGACGATCTGTAGTTTCCATCATTGCATTCTTCATATAAAAAAGACTTTTAGGCAAATTTCTCAGAAATAAATCATTTTGCGGCCCTGCCGACTGTGAAGCGCCACCAATTTGTGGCAGAATGCGCACAAATTTTTAGACGCATTTAGGAAGCTGGCCGCAGCGCCATGGTGTAAATTTCCCCCGCTGATTTTTGTGAATCTACTTGTTTTAGTAATTGCGGCTCAAAACGCCCGCGAAGCAAGCACGGTCAAATAACTATCGAGTTCATAACCCCGGAAAAATGTGCCTTGCAAATACTGAAGAAGAAAAGCGCGCAAACAGCACAATGTGAATGAACGAGTGGGAATGCGCAACTCAACGTGGAGCACTTTGAGTTTCACGCTATCTTGAATGGTAGCAAAGCTTGTAGAAGGGTAAACCTGACTCTTTACAATAATTGACGTTTCATGGTGGCATCAGAAGCGAGTCATTTTAATCTTTTATCTCATCACGATAGCAGTTGAAAGAAGGCAATGCCGAAGAAAGTTAAACGAACTGTTTGGAGAGTCCATAGTGACAAAAAAGCGAGAAACACGGAACGTTCCGTCCTTCTCTAGTTACGCTAATGCTATCCAGAAGAACCTTGCCACTTCCACCTCAACTCCATTCATTACTCTAAATTGCAAGACGGACTTCGTTATAAGGTTTGGAAAATACTCTAGGCGAGCGGTCATATCTGCTTTATTTCTTTGCAGCAGTGCAGATCGCGAGACCTACTAGGTTCTCGGTCCCAAATACTTCACAACCGCAGGGGTTGACTGCTCCATTCAACTTAGCAAGCCTCCGAAATCCATTTCCCTAGCCTCCCAAGTTTTCATTTCCATTTCACAGACCACCAAAGCTCCAACCGCCGTGGTCGATGCTTTCCATCTCGCGGAACCACACTTTGTGCCATCGCTTTTTTCGAGATCAGGGCAGGGGGAGAGGATATGGGTCGCAGTGGCATGGCCTTGCTTACACTTCGAGGATCTACGAAGTTCGATCTACGAAGTTCAGAGCCCTGAACTTCGATGGTTTTTGACGTTTCGGAGCTCATAAAAATTAGAAGGGATGAAAAAAAGATGATCACTGGAGAATTCGCTCTGAAAATACGGCAGCCTTGATCAGTTCTGAAAGCCTTGAGGAATCCGAACAATCATCACTGAGGTGCCCTGATCCTAGGTTGCATTATCCCAAACTTTATACAGAATGTGTAATCAGATGAATACAGTTATACATATTAGCCGGCGACGCCGTCATGAACATTCGAAGGTCACAATTACTGGCAAACTCGGAAAGAAGCAGTCGTTAATGTTGTCTCTGCATCTAACTGATAGATGCACGTCACATATATTTCACAGTTGTAAATGTTATGAATTTTGCTTCGGATATGATTGGAATCGCAGTGCACGGTGTTCTTAGAGAATGATTGGGTGGAACGCTAACAATGGATGTGATTGCTGAAGCGAATGCAGTGGCAGTGTTTGCTCTTGAAGCACAACCTTAAAGTCACAAGCATTCGATGATCGCATATTGCATCTGTTGTCGGAGAATGATAAAGTCAACTGCAATGGCAGGAATAATGCGATGCTTGAAATAATTCATAGCATTGTTGGTCTACGGTAGCAAATGGCATATAGCGGTACCCAACGAGCTGGGCGGAGCGCATTCGCAATTTTCCGTTGTGACGCAAAACGCGCGACCGCTTGTTGATTCGTCAGCGATTGCTGCGAACTAGCATTCTTTCATTCTAGTCGTTAACGGCTACGCAACGATTCAGTCGATATTACAGGAAAGGAAATGATTGCCTTAATGGGCCTTCTTTAGGTGTCTAAGAGACAACCGTATCTGACAACCGATGCTGAAGAGTAAGCATAACACATAAAGCTGCGATTAGCAAAGGCCAACCGAGCTTGGTGCCGATTTGAGCACCGCCCGACGCGCGCACCCGACTCTCCGTCCCTTGTGTGCTTTCAGATGCCCTCTCAGCGACTGTCTCACATAGACGAGTCTGATAACGAGCGAGAAAGCGACGTCGTCGCTGGTTTTAGCACCCACTTCCGACGGCTTAGAGGCAGCTATTTGTGCCTCGTTGTTTATGGCTCATGAAGCTTATTTCCTTGCCTGCTCAGCTTAAAGTGTATTTATAAATTGTATGAGGACATTAATGCTCCACGTCGAGTCACGCGACTTGATACGGAGCACCCCTATACTATAGTAACTTTCTTCTGCAGCCTCATCTGGTTGACTGTTCCTTCTTTCGGTGATGACATGAAGTCCTTTACGCATAATCTCTCACGACGAATTCACAGATTCACAAGCCTCCGTTTATCTCTATGCAGAACGCGTTTTCGAATTGCGCTTCTTTGTTATGTATAACAATATATCTCTGCACACATTTCTCTTTCTCTCTTCTGCTGACTTTCATGAAAACGCTCTGCAGATGATGCGCTCTTTGACATACAAGTCAACAGCTTTCCTGAGCATTTGGACGCACCATCCGGTAGCGTAGTTTACGAACTCTTTACAATTCGATAACAGAGGCTTTCTTTCTTAAAACATCTCCTGATCTCCTGATCGCGTCTTTGAGGTGCTTCAAACTATGTTTTTGATCGTATTTGACTAACGAACAGGTGTCCACAAAATTCCTTCCTCAGGAACTTCTTTCTAATTTTTGATATCTTAAGAATATTGGTTTATCTTGGTACCTTCAAATGATGCATGACAAGAGACNCAGCTATTTGTGCCTCGTTGTTTATGGCTCATGAAGCTTATTTCCTTGCCTGCTCAGCTTAAAGTGTATTTATAAATTGTATGAGGACATTAATGCTCCACGTCGAGTCACGCGACTTGATACGGAGCACCCCTATACTATAGTAACTTTCTTCTGCAGCCTCATCTGGTTGACTGTTCCTTCTTTCGGTGATGACATGAAGTCCTTTACGCATAATCTCTCACGACGAATTCACAGATTCACAAGCCTCCGTTTATCTCTATGCAGAACGCGTTTTCGAATTGCGCTTCTTTGTTATGTATAACAATATATCTCTGCACACATTTCTCTTTCTCTCTTCTGCTGACTTTCATGAAAACGCTCTGCAGATGATGCGCTCTTTGACATACAAGTCAACAGCTTTCCTGAGCATTTGGACGCACCATCCGGTAGCGTAGTTTACGAACTCTTTACAATTCGATAACAGAGGCTTTCTTTCTTAAAACATCTCCTGATCTCCTGATCGCGTCTTTGAGGTGCTTCAAACTATGTTTTTGATCGTATTTGACTAACGAACAGGTGTCCACAAAATTCCTTCCTCAGGAACTTCTTTCTAATTTTTGATATCTTAAGAATATTGGTTTATCTTGGTACCTTCAAATGATGCATGACAAGAGACCAATTCATTGAATTTGGTTGTGTCATCATCTCTTCCACGACGCTTCCTCAAAACGCCACATTTGTATAGCGACTGGCCTTAACCATCTGGAAATAAATGAAGAGGCTAAACGTTTCACCGCTCCGATCAAATTCTTCTGTTTCCTGCCTTGCGTCACATAGTTCCTTTATCATTAACGACTTCTTACTTTCTTTTTTTCCTTTTCTTAATATGGCACATATGTGTTTCTACGAAGTAGTTTATGACACTCGGCTACCTCCATTTTGTGAAAAGAGATGGCTGCGCCTTTATGAAGATCAATGATATGCAGAACGAAGATGGAATAAAAGTGAAGCATTGCTTAATGGTTTCACATTTACAATTCTTTCCTGTAATTTCCCAATTCGCTTTGATTTAAGCAGTAAGGTTTACTTTTAGTGAAGTCGGAATTTGTCGTCACAGAGGGCGATGAACAGTGCTACTGAAATATTCCGATCAAGGATATGGAACGCTGATCGAGGTAATGTAATTTCCCAACTTTCCTTCCTATTGATACTTCAGATTTTGTTGCATCTTGTTCTTCTTCTTAGGGCGAACACTTGCTCCTCATAGATTGAAGGTATTCAAAAAAAGAAGCATTGATTAGCGAGTGCTGTGATAAGAATTACTCAATACTCAATAGCTTCTTATTTTTTTGTTGGAAAACTCAAATGAACTATTTGTGTAAATGGCCTCAATTGTTGTTTCCTTAACTCAGCAGAGCGCTACGATCACGAGCCATAATGATAAAGGTTAGATTAATGGAGCAGTTGAAACAAGGAAAACAACTCCTCCGTGGTGGAGCAAGGTGTTGGCCTTTTGCTCGTTACCACTTTTTCACGTATTCATTGCAAGTGTGGAAAAAACGCGCTGCATCAGTGGAGGGTTTCATTACTCCTGGACTCTCGCATTTTTCCTGACCTTCGGCTTTTCCTAGAAAATTTTAATTAGTGTTTGCTTCTCACCGCTGTATGTGACAGATCGCTGCACATCCCTTCCAACTTGATGGGTAATTGGAAGATTTAGTTCATATTTTCTCTTTTTTTTTTCAATGAAGGCACTGAAGGTGCATCAACACAAACAAGTTGCATTCAGAACAAATAATCCGCTTCTCCTTGAAAAAACTTTGCTGTTTATGCAGATGTTCAGGTCAAAGGCTGAGAAATAGGCAATAATGATTGGTGCTGGCTGTCATCAGATGTTTTAAAGTTATGTCAACTGCTGGAGGACAAATAAAAACCGCAACAGTTCCCATACCAGAAAGGTGTTTGCCACATAGTGGTAGCGAAAATGCTCATTTAGTGTGCTCCCTGCGGCTTTGATATATGAGACAAAGCGACGCACACGCAAAAAGTTCTCCTCGATTCGCCACCACCCAAACGAACTCAGAAAATTATTTTTCGGCGTAATACTACAATTTCGAAAGAACTCAGCAACTGACAGCGTGTCCCTCACTTAAGAAACTTTTATGAAACTCATTCAGCTTACCATGCCAACAGTTGCGACATTTGGAACACATATCCATCACTCATGCAGCACTTGCATTATTTTCGCTTCATTTAGTTGACAGAGATGGATTTTCTTTGCTCTTTTTCAAGCTCGTAATGCCAAAATCTGAAAAGACCGCCAAAGAAACTTTTGCATGAATTGCTAGTGAATGACATGCAATTACACATCCCTTCAATTGCATAAATTTGTTGAAAAGAATTGTTTTTGGATCACACCGATAGAAAGCCCAATCCAATCGGCTGCAAAGTGTATGCAAATTCTTAGACAAATATAATCATTTATAAACGCTGCTTGAGTTCCACAAATCGATCTAAATTCAATAGAGGAGCATAAGCCACGTTACCTAGCTGTAAGTTCTGTGGTTTCCTAGTTGAGAATACAAGATAGACGGTGAGGTAACCGACGTATCTTCGCATAGGATATCCTCATCATGCGCTATGCGAAAATAAATTTATAGAAATCTGTAACATGCCACTCGTAAGCAATGATGTAAGAAAAACGATTAACTCAGTTTGTTTTTATGGCTCTTGTTGTCCTTCATGCNCTTGGTGTGCCTTCATGCTATTTTGCCAAAGGAAGATTCATGTTCTTTTATTTACCGGACTGGTTGCTTTTCTGCGTGTAATGTTAGGTTATCACCGAAATAGAAGACGGGTTTCTTTTGAGAGGTGTAGAGACGACTTGTTAGCGAGACGAGGAAGAAATCTGCTTCTACTGCGAAAATGCTTTTTGAGTGTTTATGCCTCCGTTGGATAAATTAATTCCCCCCCCCCCCGCCTCCTCACTTTTTGCCAATCACAACGTCATCACTTCAAAGGGCGTCATCTCTTTTTTTAAATTCACCAAAGAACCTCTTTTGCGCCGTCATTATTTGATGCACTCGGACCGGTTTTGGCTACTGCATTTGACAAATATCGTTAGGGCGAGTTCGGTATCATGTAATGTTAAGGTCGCATTGTTGATCGACGACAGTAGAATATAGATCCGAATTTCACCATCACGTTCGCATGGCAGCATGTGAGTAAAGCAGCGAAAAATGAAAATTCGCAGCAGGTCTGTGGAGAAGTCATATATATACCTGTTGTTTCCAGAAAATACTTCTGTCCACTATAGAAGGAGTGAGGGGGGGGGGGGGGGGGGAAAGATAGTTGACTGCAGAGAATGCACTGAAAAATTATCGCGAGAACAAAAAAGGACAATGAACGTGCCGTACTCAAGAATGTGCATTATATATATTTCGTACTGCCTGTTGACGCGAAAAGGTTCGCTACAAATTATTCTTTTTCCCTTATTTTTGTTGTGTATCGTTATCCACTGGATGAGTGTTTATGCGACGAATTTGGTCGCTTCTTCTAATGGCTGAGAACCTCTCTTTTAAAAATATATGCTAATTTGCAGCCCCACTGCGTGCTTATAAGCTCCTTCGGGGCTGATGGAAACAGCTTGAATATTATTTGCTCAGGATATCACTCTGAACACAGCAAACTTCCTAACGCAGCCTTCCCTTTGGAGTTCCGGAGTTGAAAATACCAGATATGCATATGTGAACACCCTCATATATAAATGCACAGGCATAAGATTGCTTCAATGCTCTTTGTAAATACAACTTTGTAGAGGTAATAGAAAGAAAAGACAGCTGTGAACACCGAAGCCCTTTGTTTCTCCAAGCTGTGGTAAGAGCATCTCGTAATCAATGGCTGTTCTATTTTTCGTGGCTTTGGGAATCAGTGCTACATCTAAGTGGCGTTTTATGATCAAAGATACTATGTTTTCAAAAGTGCTATATGTTTATATGTACAGAAAGGCTTTTAATTTCTTGGTTGGGACGGAGAGGGGGAGGGGGGGGATGGAGGGAAGGACGGGAAATGAATGAGTAAATGAGGAAGGGCTCCTTACGTTCTGGTCAACCTTGCATTCACATTTTCGTTGCGATGGATTCTTCTCCGACTCATCAGCGAGTGTCTTCTCTATATTAACAGCTCGAGATTTCGTTCTTCAAATAACCTCCATAAAGCTAAGAATGATTATCAGTTAGAATCAATCAGCCATCTTAACGAAAAAATTTTTTCGGCACAACACGCAACACAACTCAAAGCTTTCCCCATTTCCCTTCTCCAGTGTTGTGCCCATCGTAAAAACGTTCGTTGTTTGTCAACGATTCGCAATGTGGCGCAAAGTAAATCACCAACGTGTCAATGACTCCATCGTATCCTTGTATGACTATCCCTCCAGGAAATTAACATTTGCCTTCATGCAAGAAACTCCTCTCATCGGCAACCGTTGCACTACTTAACGGCTGCTCAAGTACATCTCAAATACAGTAGCGACTGTGATCCTCGGGCTGCGCGTTGAGCTATGTATCTTTGTTCATCTGAGGTGTTTAATGAATATATCATCGAAGCATCCTTTCAATTTCTGATTTATTTCTGTGTTTTTGATCACTGTGTGGGAAATGCATTTCTTGACTATCAAAAAATATGATAGAAAAAGGGTTAATGTTTCATAGTGAGTTACGTGAAACTGGTTTCTTTATTGTTTGTTGATGATCACCTTTAACATACAATCGCATAAACAAATTGTAGTTCTTTCTGTAAGTGAAGCGTTTCGCATGAGGCTCATTTTAATGAAATCGACTGAGCCATTCTGCTCATAGATTATGTATTTCGAGATGAAAATTCATTTCTCTCGCTGACTTTCTGATTCACTTCTTAACGAATAGACGGCTTTCAGCGTTTTCTTCTCGTAAAAATTTTGTCCTTCAATTCTCGAAGTGTTTAATTCCAGGCACCTTTTGGGATGTCTTCATAAAACCATTCTATGTTAACGTTATATTTATCTTTGCATATATTTATCTGTTCGTCCGACATCTTCTGTTTACGAATCAGAAAAACCCGCAGAGAGAGTGGAGGATACGACACAGTGCCGCTTGCGTCATATTCTATATCATACCCAAATCCATCCGATTCACTGCTGTCTCTTCGACCGCAGTTTTTATGCATGGTCGACAGAAATTATAGTAAAACCGATTTTTTTTTGAGTGCTTTGACGGCTGTGTGATAAGAAAACTTGGTGTGCTTGCATGAGTGAACATTTTTGCAATATTTCTGCAGCAGTGAAAGGATAAAATTTGGCCAATTCTGTTCTTCTGATTTCTCATTTACGTCATTTTCACCGGTCCATACAAAACTATTATTCAACTTAATAAATAATAAAAGCTGCTAA
>JAARMF010004879.1:0-10790 GCA_022844705.1 Toxascaris leonina
AAACGGCACCAAAAATATCCCCACAAAAGTACGATTTGCTGATGTCAGTCCCAACTCGCATTAACAAAGTCCATCAAAGCGTTTTCGAGACAGAAAACCCTTTCCGAACACAAACAATCTGCTCACGTCGGTAGATGACGCATCAGTCTTCAATAGCTTGTACTTCATACTCAGCAATGGCAAACGGATTAAAATTGATCCAGAAGCGTTGCGCCTTTCCACAGCTAAACGAAAGCACTTTTTTTAATCAGATTATCAATTTTGACGGAACCATTTCGGATTAAAAAGGCTGTTAGCATGCGATAAAAGGTCGGTGTCGGATAGCTAGGATCAGTTCCCGTCNAATGAGATAAAAGGTCGGTGTCGGATAGCTAGGATCAGTTCACAGTACACAGCCATTTCACGGTCCTTAACGGTGAGTGTTCATTTATCTTAATGCTATGTACACTATATCCCCCAGTACCAAACCTGTTCGGAAACTCTCTTTTTATTCCCTCATTTCAAAATGGATTCAAAATCAGCCCTCCATTGCTGCAGCTTGCATAACATCGGATGGGCTTATGTTTCACCTACTCAAATAATTTACAAATGCTTTTCAAGCAAGAATGACCTTATTCAAGCGATATCTGAAAGTAGTTCCAGAGGTGAAGTGTCAAAATTTTTCTAATTAACTTCTCAATATTTGGCCGAAATATCCCTTCACACTTCATAAGCCTCTGTGATTGAGCTTTGCTGTGTTATGTCTGTGAGTATGAATGTCTGCTAGCTGTTCTTCGAGTAATGTTAACTCGGAAAGCGATAAAGCCACCGCCCTATATCTCGGTTGTGCCACGCATGTTCTATGTTGGTCTCCTTCACTAAACTTTATACTGATCTTTCCATTCCACTGGCAGCAATAGATATTTGAACGTGCCAGAAAGACTGCATACATTCAACTTCCGCATTTCCTCACAGAGAAGAAGCTTTTGCGGAAGTTGATTAGCCTAGATATTCGGTTTTGCTCAGGCAGACGGGAAGGAGAAGCGCACATTACGTCAGCTTGCTTTTCAGATGAAAGCAGCCTTCGTAGTTGCCGTTTTATGCTACGTCGCGATAACCACCACGTCAGCTCAAGGAAACACGACTGCAGCAACAACAAATGCGACTTCAGCGGCTGCAGCAACAACGACCGTAGCGGCTGGAGCAACAACCGCGGCTGGAGCAACAACCGCGGCTGGAGCGACAACTACTGCAGCAGCATGCGTTGACAATGCGAATAATTGTCTCGAGCTTGCGGCATACTGTACTTCGGCCACATACAAGCCGGTCATGCTGGCTAGATGCAAAAAAACATGCGGCGTCTGCAACTGCGTCGACAATGCTAATAACTGTGCTCAAATGGCTCACCTGTGCCAGGATCCTAGCTTCGCATACGCCATGATCACGAGGTGCATGAAGACGTGCAACCTGTGTGCAGGTGGGACGTGCGCTGATACTGCGAATAATTGCGGAACGTTGGCGTATCTATGCAATGATCCCACTTTCAAACCTACTATGCAAGTCAGGTGCAGAAAAACATGCCAATTTTGCTGATCGAAGTAATGCGTCAACATGTGCACATCTGCTCCGCGAAATATGATTCTGCTGTTCTCCTTCACAGTGTTCTTGTACTCCACATGCCACATCTAACAACAGTCTTCAATATGCGATTATAACGTTCTCAAATAAACGAATTTGCTCGTCTTCTCTATTTTGTGCACATTTCGCTCGAATTATGGAACACTGTCAACTGGCTTTATGGAGACAAGAGATACCCATCCAGCTGATTTACATAGCACGAAACAGTAGAACAAGAATCTCAAGAACAAGGTCTCACTCACACTTGACGGCATCCCCTCACTATTTCTATAACGCACTGCAAGAGTAATCTCATAGCTGCCTAGTATGATTGTTATATGCTCCTTCTCTCGTTCACTTCTTCCTTCTGTTTGAAAGTATGCGTTCGTTTCACCTTTGCTGAAGAAACCACCTGTCACCTCAATAAAAAACTATCGCCCGATTAGTCTGACCTCGTCTGTTTGTAAGGTTCTTGAAATAATCGTTAAAGGTGCATTGATAGACCATTTCACGCGAAACAGCCTTCTGAACCCTGCTCAGTTCGGCTTTGTTCCTGGTCGATCAACGATGTCACAACTTATTTCGTGCTTAGGCGATTGGGTGTCTTCGATCAATATGACAGTTCAGACCGAAATTGTGCGTATTGCTTATGATAAAGCTTTCGATATCGTCAGTCACGAAAAGCTGCACTTGAAATTGAGGGAATATGCCATCGTCGCCGGCTCGTTTCGAGTGAATCAGAGCGATATTTCCAGTAAAATTCTGAGCTGCACTAAGCTGTATGCTGACGATCTCAAAATTTATCGCCCATTGCATGATCCCACCTATGACCTCCATATTTTGCAGTGATCTTAATGTATTTGTCAACTGGTCGAAATTATGGCACCTAAATGTTTCCCATGAAAAATGTCATGTGCTTTATATCAATTTCCGGCAGGAATATCCTCTCAGATTAGGAAGTGACGTTCTTTCCGTCATAGATGGTGTTCGTGACCTTGGTGTTACAGTCGACTCTAAACTTCAGCGGAGGTTGCAGTCCTCCACTGGTACTGAAAAGTCGTCAAAAATTGCAAACATATTCTCTGCCGCGCCTCACACCACGGATGTATTGAGCATTCCCGAAATGCCTTCATCGCCTACTGCCGATGCATTTTGGGATATTGCATTCTTCTGTGTTATCCTTATTTGGTTTCTGATGTCATGTCATTAGAGAATGTCTAGTAACGCCTCACCCGTATTGCTTCTCGCAATATCTACCGTGGTCCGTTTCAGCCAAATTATGCCGCCAGATGAAAAATCTTCAACTTGGGATCGTTAGAATATCGTAGACTCAGTTTCGATTTGAGACTGTGTTACAAAACTGTGTTCGGCTTTCCCGATATCCCGCTCTCCGAATTATTTCAGTTCTCTCCTTCTCGTAGTCGAGGTGTGTATCACTTTCAGCTTGTCAAATAGTGCTGCAGTAAAAACAATGTTCTCCATAGTTTCCTGCATCGCGTCGTACAAATTTGGAATCTGCTTCCTGCTGAATCGTTAGTGCACCCACTCCTTCAGCTTTTAAACTGCGGCTGAGTCATTTCGATCTACACACTATTGCTCCTCTCATATTTTAAATGTCTACTCGCCTGAATTGTGTCTTTGCTAACGTCTTTCTTCTTCCTCTTGTTCATACTGGCTTTTGACACTTGTACGCACAATCCTCAAACTTGGGTAATTAAATCTTTAATAGACGTAACGGAAACTGATACAACAATACGATTCAACAAGTAAGCAAACAAGTGACAACGCAAAACCGACAACACATAAGATACAACGCTCTCTCACAAATTTGCCACCATTGTACACATCACCAAACGCCATCAGTGAAGGGCCGGCAGTGGGAGGGCTTCGAAGCCCTTAGCTCGTTTCATCGCGTTTCTAGAAGAACCACTCTTGGTGGTGATTTTCTCCGCTCACTGCTAACCAAAATGGCCACCGAATAGGCAAGATCCATAAGGGTCCCAGAACCGCCGCAACATAGCGACGGAGCAACATCCATGCCCAATGGCACAACGAACATCACGAAACAGCAGCCACACACATACATACATTGCCACGAGCAGGCGTCCAGCGCAGCATCCAGGACGAAGACGGAAGAGCCAAACCCCAATCGGCCGCATTTCGAAGTCGCCCACCAGTGCCGATGCCTCATCGTTATACCCATCGCTAGTCGCATTATCGCCTCCTTTTGTACCCCCTTTTGGTGTCTCATAATAGCCTTTGTTAGATTCAAACTACTGATTTGTTTTGACCGCTTTCTTTGTTCATTTGAAATTTGCCCTTTTTTGGCGCAGTCTTTGTTACATTAATCGATTAGAAGCCCTTTTTTTATCCCGTGGCTGGCTCTATCCCATGGCGGCTTTCCAATCACATATTACGATCCCCATTTTCTATACTTCGCGACCGGTTGCGACAGATGCCACACATCCCTCTTTCCACCGTCATTCTTGTCGCCGTGAATTTCGCCTAATCGTGCTTTGTTGCGGAGCATATTTCGCTGGCATATACCACTGTTGAAGGCACAGCCATTCTAAAGATGTTGACCTTGACATTCATCGGCAGCGCCTGGTCTTTTAGCACAACATGATTGTTACTAGAAGTAATCCAGCCCGCTCTTAGCCTTTGTACGAACTCGCCGTCCAGGATATTATTGGGATCTAGCTGACGGCCAAAGTAGAAATAATTCTCCTATCCCTCAGCCTCGGCATCATCCCCTTCTGTGCAAAATCTGTTCTTCATCCACTTTGTCTTCGACAGATTCATTTCCAAATCGATTTCCTTCGACAGGTTTGCTAGTTGCTGTAAATCGTTTTGTAGGTCTTGAAGGTTTGTGGCAACGATGATAAAGTCATCAGCGAAGAGAAGGTAGATGGGTATTTCACCATCATTCATTATCCCGCCGCACTGGTCCATTATCCTGAGTACTCCATCCAGACTCACCGCCAACATTTTCTAGGAGATCGTGCCGCCTTGTCGGACATCTTCGATTGATCTTCAGGTCAAATGCGTTGCCAAGGAGTCGAATGTCGCATTCTTTGTTCATAAGCTTAGTCATGTCAACGTATGCCGGATGTACACCAACTTCATGCAAAGCGCTCATGATTGCCGTTGATTCGAAGAAGGCGGTAGTTCAAAGCCCGTTTGTGCAATCTTTTTGCCAATGACCGATACATCCTTGAACAGGTGTTTTGTGTCTGTTAGCAAGTAGTCTATTTTGGTCGATGTAGCACCATTCAGGCCCCTGCAAGTCCATTGTCCCTTCTAGCCATTATACATCGCAAATGTTATTAAGCGGGATCCTCTAGTGTTCCGAACTTCAATGCTATACCGCCTAACACAGCTCTCTGCGAGGTGAATCTTGCGCCCAATCTCCGCGCTGAAGTCGCCCTAAATAATTCAGTACTTTGTTCTTATCTTCATAGCATTCTCAAGCTCTTCGTACAATTCTTCGATCTTCATCTGCTTCCAGAAAACTGTCTCCTCTTCAGGGAGAGAGGCGAGGAGGAGGAGGGATGCGTGTATCTGGATAACCTTCAAAGTGCGGCACTTATCAAGCCAAACCACTAGCACTGCAACGTTAGGCGATATGAGGTCGCAACTTGGCACACTATGTATGGCATACTTCCGTACTATGAAGCCAATTCTCCCTGTTCTTGAGCAGCTTTCGGAAGCCTTACCGAGGAAGACCTGCTCTCCTGTGTGCCACTTTGCGATGAGCTCTTCACTCCTCGTGTTTCATAGATATCAATGATATCACCTTTTATCTTTCAGTTAATGTCAAAATATGCGTTGACTAGAGTATCACTCGATAAAGTTCGGTTATTATGCGAAGCAACGAAGATGCCTGTACACAAATCATGGACCAATACTCGTTTGCCAATCGGCGCAAATGTCAAGTGGAATACAAAAACAGCAAAAATTTGTGCATTTAGGAAAAATTCGCATATGCACATGAATAGTATTACATATGCCATCATATTGATCCGAGCTTGGTTCAAATAGGTGGAGCGATAAGCAGCTGTGGCCGAGAATATGAATTCCGGGGTTCTTATCGGACAACTTCTCCGGTTCGATCGATTTTCAAGAATTTTTCATGAATGTAGTAAGACGTTGGTATTTCCCATAGGTTTTTATGGAAATCTACGCGTGCTTTTCGTAAAAAACGTGTTCTAGAAATATTTTCGATTTATTTTTATACGGGGATCCAGAAACATCCAGATTTATTTGCCATTGTCTCGGACAACCATCTCAGATATCCATATACACTCCAAAACCAGCCCATCAGCCACTATCAAAAGCAAAAAAAACTTTCAAAATCCAAAAAACATGGAAAAGTTTGTTTTTTAAGCATGGATTTTTCATTTTCCACGAAAAAACAACCAATCTGGTTGGCCAACAATCCGAAGGAATAGATCCAGCCCAATAACCCGTATTCGAAATTACAACGATCTAGGTCCCAAATTTCCGGTCCCAGCAAAATCGCTTTCCACTCTCATGCCAACCGCATCGCTTTTCGTTCATACCCTTCCCGATGCTGTCAAATGTCGCTTCCCCACAATCTATTTTACCTATCCACATAAAAGCAATCCACAAAATAACGCCATTAAATAAGAGCGAATCTCCGAAAATTAGAATATTCTTTGAAATTTGAATGAGTCACCTCACGAATGTCGTAAATGACACGATCGATGTAAATCATTGCTATTTTTTATTATGCCACTGTTTGGTTTTTTGCCGTTTTGTTTTCCGATTGCCGCCATAATAATTCCTTCTATTATATTCGCATGTAAAGCTAAGAACTCGCCCGATAGAAATGCGAAATTTGCATATCGTGCGAACGGACAATCAGACGTTTTGAAGCAACACGTTGTAAGTGTCGATCTATCAAAGTCGTCTATCACCATCAATTACTATTCATTCGTAAAGTTTTATATCGCTGTTAATTCCTATTAAGTCATATCAAATTCCCTCTCCTTAGTGGACATAACACCTGATCTCAGAGACACTAAAAGCAAAAACTCGAGCTAAATCTCTCGACATTTAAGATTTGTTGTTTATGATTGCTATGGCAAATATATGAACAATTTAGGCGCGAATGCTAAAAAAGTACGTAAAAAATTAAAGTTCCAATTACAAAGCGATATGTTTCGATGGTGACATTCTTTGACGCTCATAGATAACGTTACTATTTTTGTGTTTTTTTCAAAACGATTGTATTTTTGAGATGTGCATTATTGCATAGTGATGACATCCATATAGCAATGATGGCATCTAGATTTGTTGGTAAATTTGACGGATATTCGTTTTTTAGGAGACTCAAACAGAACAAAACAACCAATCTCAGGCATCATCGAAGAACAAAACTAAAAAAAGTGGCGAAAATCTGGTAAATTAATTTGTTCATTTTATATTTGGCGACGAGATTCCCCACCCCTGAATATGAGGTATTGTGATGAGATTCGATAGTTTCCGCTATCTTTGTGCGCTAAGGAATATTTCATTTCAATTTAAATCTGTATGCAGTGTCGATAGCTTATAAGCGATCATCATGGATGAGTGGCCTGGATTTTTTACTTCGATCTTCCGGTTAGAAACTCAGAAAGTTGAGAAGATGTCCATCCAATGGGACGAATACCTGCAAACAATTATACTGTAGATACGCTTCATTGCATATCACGAACGACTGTTTCCTCATTGCATATCACTGTATATCACGAACGACTTCATTGCATATCACGAACGACTGTTTCCAAGTTTGGCTCTAATTCCAGGAAAATGTCAAAGGGAATGAAGAAACGAAACCAATCGACAGCATCCCACCAATTGCACACTTGCAGAAAGAACTCCTCAATCCATCCATCGAGAAATACTTACAAAAAGGGTTAGTGAAATATCCATATTCGACCACCCACGCTTTCTATTATTTACTAAAACAAAAATATTTAGCATTAAAATACTCATTAAGAGTCTTCATATTTAGCAAACGAATTAATCCTGATATTATTCACTCAGGTTCACCTAGATAATCAACAATTATGCTATTACCGGAAATATACTTCAAAAGAGCAAAAATATTATTTGAAAACATTTAGAGTTTAGATAGATGATTTATTTCTGTTGTATTCTAGAGCCAACAAATATTCGTTAGTTGGAGCTCTTGAAAGTAATGCATCAAATTCATCGGATATGTCAACCGACGATACACTCCTCATTGAGCCGATACGAGTCGTTCGTAAGTCACTCTAAATCCGATCCATCAATAAACGTACCAAATCAATCGTATTTATTCAAACGTTATTGATCTAAACTCAATTATGAAACTATCATATATATAAACAAATAAATAAATAAATATATATATATATATATAATTTTTATTTATTTATTTATTTATTTATTTGCAAAAATCTATTTTGTATTTGTTAGTTATTGGATCGCAATATAAGAACCTATATGGAAGGGTATAGGATTGGTATGGAAGTAAACATTAAGGATACTGACAAATGCAAAAAAAAAGCTCGATCTCGAGGCACTCTTTCATATATGAATTTAAATATTAAATGTTTCATCAATAAGAGTTCAGATCTTTCTAGGCAAATAGGTGAAATGATCTCTAAAGAGGCTTTTAAACTGAATAGAACAGATAAGAAATCGGTGTTCTTTTATTTTTTATTTCTTTGAAATTTCAGAGGCAATTTAATTAGGCGCAATAATACTTATATTTTTTTTTCATCTTTAATACTGAAGTTTTTTTTAATCTTATATTGTGATCATTTCCATTTTGAATAGTTGTTCCCAAATTATAAGAAATTCCTCTCATAAACTCTATCATAAAATTATCGCCAGCTGCTTCTTTCTTTTCGAGTAAAACTCTTCGATATATGAATATAAATAAAATATTATCAATTCCAGAGATATATAAATAGATATATTTCTGCTTATAAATTTTCTGTTGTAATTAATTATGCAGATGGTGATCGAATGATGCCAATCATCGAAGGTGAACAACCGATAGCATCTTCACCATCATGTGCGAATTTCAGTAAGCTATCATTATATCGCGAAAACTTTCGAAATTTTTACACAATCAAAAGAAAAATGATCCGAACTGATATAGGGCTGATTTGTTGAGGGCGAAAATATATCACATACTGCAATCTGGAGATTGCACGTTGTTATCTTCACCTGGGAGCCGCTTATTAATTCATCTCACGCATCTCGACTCCATTAGTTTCGGATTTCCACTCATTCAACGATGGTTGAGAAAAAATTCTGTTATTTCAGGAAGCTTCTTATAACGAAAAACTAATCTATCATTTCGTTAAAAAAAGCGTTAATAAAGCCTATCAATGATATATGGAAGCTATATAAGAGTCACTGAAATTATACCTCAAACGCTATAACCGGAAAGGATAGGTGCTATATCCGTGGAGCATTCAAAGTACTAGACTCTTAAATAACAAGCTACGGGACGCCTTAAGGGCAAATGTTTCTCGAACGTCCTCGAGGCATTTGAATCGCAAGCCTCTAAGCGTTCAGAAAACTCATAGGAGGGAAATCGCCCGAAAGCTTCAGCTTTCATCCTTCTTGCTTTAATTTGAGACAAAATTTTAAGGTAGCTCATCAGAATTTGCGTATTTAAATTATGAGGCATCAAAACGAGATATGAAACAACAATTGTTACGACTACAACAACTAAATAAACCGGCTGCTCTTCGTGCTGCAGCGGATCTATGCGAGACAGTCATTTCACCTACAACGACTCGTAAGGTTCGTATCGTCGGCAGCTATTACCCAAATTCAAAATCAGTCGTATTGATTTCTTCAAATCATATGAGCTAAAATCTAAGTTAATAAAAAGGAGGCGGTATACGAGGCTGATCTAGAAGTTCGTAAAAGTCTTCCTTTCATCTTCGTCGAAAAATTTGCTGAATATTGGGAAATTTATATGCCAAAATTTATATGCCTGATAGGGCAATAGTACTGACTCTCCTCATTTACACTTTCTCAATGTTTGTGACGAAAAATCCATTTAACCGTTAGATTAGGCAGCAAAACAATAGACGAGAATCCATTATAGGCGAAGGATAATATCATGAAGCAGTTTTTTTAAGCTTTTTCGAAAGCTTAAATTTTGAGAAGTTCGAAAGATTGTTTAAGCACCGAAAAGAGATTATCAACGATAAAGAGAAAGATAAATTTTTTAGCTGAGTTTTGCATGAGCCGAATATTTCACAACTTTTGAAAGCAAACGAAAATACGATAGCACGAATTGTTTTAGCCTTAGTATAAATCGGCTAAGCATCTCAAATCTAGCTGGAGTTCTGGAGTTCCGGAACTCTTTCGAACGACCCGAGGCATCAAATTCTCTGTAAAGCATCAGACTTTATATGAAGCCAGCATTGAATATTATGAAACTGATGAAAATTGCAAACTGAGAAGCCATTATAGATTCGGCCATTTATTCCATTTTCATTGCCCACCCCATCTAGTCGAAAGTTTTTTGGTGAAAAGTTTCATGCCCACCCCCCCCCCCCTTCTCTTACCCCTTCTCTTCCCTCAAGGACACTTTGAAAGAAAAATGTCAATATAGAAGATGTCCTTCGACTCTTGGGAGATCGAAGCATTATAAGATTTAAATTGTGTCAAGATTTAAAAAAAGATTATTAATTTTTTCTTACAGAGTTCACAAACAATACTGATGCGTGGAGAAAAGCGAGTGGAAGAGAGCTTTATTGAGGATGAACAACTGATGACTGCTATTGGGATATGAATTCATCAATCAAATGATATGAACTCTTTAGGCGCTAATATTGAATGTAGAGTGATTTATGCTTACAATCAATACTTCAATATGATTATAAGATAAACATTGGCAATGCCCTCATTGAGTGTCTCTATTCATTTATCGAATCAAAAAATAGGCAATATTCAGAGATTAGCAATTAATCAATGAGACAATACTCGATCGCAGGCTATGTAAATTTCACTTCATTATAAAGTTTTTGAATATTTGACCACAATTTAGAGGTTATTAGAGCGAACGATTGAATAACAATTGTTGAGTAGTAGTTCACTAAGTTTTTCATCGATTGAACATCGATAGGAGGTCGAGGAGGGAAGGGAGGAGGAGGGGGAGGGGGGGGGGGGGGGGG
>JAARMF010004884.1:0-13486 GCA_022844705.1 Toxascaris leonina
AGAAGTATTGCAACAATGAGAAGACAATTTTATGCTATAAAGAGCGACATGCGACTAAGAAAGAAACTGTGATCGATAGATCCGTAAAGCGGTTCATTCGGCGAGTGTGCTACGTTCGCGTTGTTTGTACTGAAAACCTCTCAAAACAGAGGTGTGAAATTTGGCAGATACACGGCAATGAGAAGTAGTCCGTTCTGACAAAACGAACGACATGCACCCTGCCATCGCCTCTGACACACTTCCACTCATGTTGATGCGTTGCACCCGACGCGGGTATGGTAAAGGACAAGCCAGCCGGTGTATATTTGAAGCAAATGCCATGGCAAACTTGGATGTTTATGAGCCCTTCGAATTTGACAGATCAAAGATGACATAGGAGGTCACTACATTCTTCAACTTCTCCACGTCAGTTTTCCACGGTTGCGACTTGGAATCCCACGGGAAGCACAAAACATTCATGCGTATAGTCTCTTCCATTTGCGACCTTGAAAATGCTCCAATGCAACATGAAACTTGANNNCCAATGCAACATGAAACTTGAACTGACAACTTCTCGAAAACCATTCCTTCTCTTGGGTAAAAGGCGAATACACGAAGGGAGTGGTGCGATGCATCGCATTATGTTCCTTCACGTTAATATTCTCGCAGATTTTCATTTGTTTTGAACTGGCACAAATGCGAATGATTGGAAAGATTGGTTACGTTGTTTTCAGGAAAACTGATTGATTTCTTTCTTAGAAATGAGCTTCAAAGCCGACTTCATATTCTCCACTTTTCATGAACAGCGAAAAAGTTTTGGGAAGTTCGGCTACCTCATTGCATTCGTTAATTTCATTTTTGGTCTTCATCGACCGTTTCGCTTTTAAAATACTTTGGCTGTTTTTCGGCAAACGACTGCGTAAAGTTGTTCTGCAAGAAGCAATGTAATTACCCAAAAAGGCAATGCCGTTTTCGTGATAAACATTGTGCCGATGTAAAGGAGAGGCACTGAATGAGCTTCTGCGCCAATGAAGAATGGATTGTAACGCATCAATTCAAACTTCAGACTACTCGTTTGAGCCACATGAAATGCATATGTGTCGCGTCTCATACAGAACACTTCCATTATGTAGTTCAAGTCATAAAGTTGCTATGGCACATAAATGATATTTCAGTCGGGGCAGGATTCACTTCGTTTTACTTCAATCTACTATCAGAGTCATGTCTGGAAGCGATTGCAAGGAGAAACTTGCCACAGAAAGAATTTTTAACGCACTAAATGATCGACATCGCAATAAAAACTCAACAGCACTCCGCGACTGTTATTTAACAAGTCTAAAAGGAATGTTGTGAGTGTCTTTTGAAATCAACTACCAAGACCACCAAACAATCAAAGTTCTCCTCACATTGCTTGCATTGGTCATAGCATCATAGAAATGACCGCCTATTTTAAGTCGTTTTCATACGAAAAAATTGACAACCGAGTGGGGATGGAATTCTTCTGCGAATGGATCAAATATTTGGAGATGAGTGGATGGTGCCTAGAGGGAAAGACCACTATTTGATGACTAGCTGTTGTGTGGTAATAGTTGTTCTCGTGCTGCAATGAATACTACTTACACCTTTAGCATTATCACATAATGATTTGATTATATAGTCACGAGCAAGCAATCTGCAGCTGAGGCATATCGTTTCAATGACACCATAGGTAAATTAATTCTAACGTTAAATCGCACATGAAAACAGCCGCTATGCAGCAAATACGCAGTCGTGAGCTGCTCACATTTAATATCTGTTCATATGCTCGACCGCATAAATTTATTTGTCTGCCTTTCTACTAGAACGTTTTAACTCACAAGCTGAAAAGCTACAATGATAGAGCTTGATGGACATAATCTAAAGAATCGGTTATTGGCTAACCTAACTTCGTTTATTTCTGATCAACTCGTTCGTTACCTGATTTCTGCTAGCTTTGAAGTACTTCAAAAATTCGAAAGCTTAATGCAAAATGAAGTCAAGGGCGAATTTATGCTAGAGAACGTGTTAGAGTGATCGCTCGCTGAGAAGGAATCATGGCCGATGTTTTTCTTCAATTCTACAGCAAATGACTAATTTCGAAGAGTGCAACAACAAAAAGTTTGTCATTCGAGCCTCGTTGGCACGAATTCTCAGTTTTTTCTATGCATCTCCCTTCTATAATATTCGTTCAAGAAATGGCTTCTCTGACAACGAAAATCTCTTCATGAATCCTATAGTGCAATAATCTCTAAAGTAATATTTCATCTATAAACGAACTCACTATCATTAATGACAACTTTGAGCGATGCTCGAAATACCGGTGTGCACTTTGTATTCATCGAAATCGTTTATGTGACTTATGTGACAATGCTTTAGTGCCATTTTTACGAGGCAATTTTCTGCCTCTATTGAGTTTCAAACAATGGAAAATTTATGTCACCGAAAGATTACGTCATACGAGTTCTAGAAACTTTTACAAACGAAATTCAATACTTTTGTGATTGCACAGATCTCAAACGAGAACAAATGCGTCTAATAAAATTGTCTACCCTGAACTTGGTGAATTCAAAGAATATGTCAACAATAAGTGAAAAAACATTCCCGCATATAGCTGAGCAAAGTTCCTTTCAACTCAATTGCACATCGATGCTAAGCGCTAACGGCCATTATATTATAGAAGTGCCACTGAATGTTCGTTAAGTTGATCGGATATGGCATAAAACAAAATAAAACGATTCGACTGCAGTAGATTCCAGCAGTTATCCATAGTAGGCAAATCGAAGTTGTGCGCATTCCCGTGGGTCTGACATAAATGTTTGGGAACTTTATGCGATATAACAATCGAACTTTGCTCAGAAGCTTTAAGAGCTGCCATCAAGCGACTCATCGTATGCTGTAATGTGCACATCGTAACGCCGAAATATGTTAACCGCATTGTTTTTTTTTTTTTTTTTTCGGCAACAAAACGTAGTCGAATACTCATAATGCATCACTCTGTGGAAATTCAAATGTGGCAATTTGTGATAATTCTCAACTGCTCAAAAATTTGGAAATGTTTCATTTCGGACTTTATAGTAAAATAAATTATTCGGAATTGGTACAACGATTACAGAATTGCCACACCTATGCAAACACTCAGCAAGAGGTTTACTGCCACAATCGTAATTATAATTTCCGACATAAGCGAATTATAATTATAACTATAATTATAGTTATAACTATTATTGTAATAACTCTGTTATTATTGCTGAGATTGCAGTGCTTTGAGTACTTCTACTCATAGCTTCCTCCCCCCTTCAACCTAAATCTGTTCAGACAGCACAAGTCAGAAACCTTTAAGAGTAAGGCAAATACTCTTAGTTGACTAAAGAAGGTCCGAAATTGAAGTTTTTCTTCTTACGCCCATTTCACTCGATATTCAGGTGTGGCTTCTATCAACTGTGAGAGAGCTAGAATGAGGACTGAAGAAATCGAGGGACAGAGGCGTTAAAGAGGAATTGCGATTTGCGTTTAGCGAATTGGCGGAAAGTTGTCCAAGTAAATTAATATGAAAGTGAGCATCTGTTTGTGCATTGAAAACGATTTAGAATAATTCCTATTTGGCTTCAATTCGAATATGTAATGATGAGCAATTGTCATTTACCTGCTTAGAATAAAATACGGCCGACATGAAGGCATTCTACTCATTGTACGACACCAAAAAAAAATTGCAGAACGTTCATTGAAGGAAACTTCACTCCTTTCGTTCACGCTCAATGCTGCATAGATTTAATTGTGCATTCTGCTGGGCGATTTTCCTTTTCGGAAACGGAAGTGGAGGAGAGGAATATAAAATTTTAATGGAGATCCTCAATGATTATAGATCAGAAGAACTCCTATGGAGAGGAGGATAGTGCAGAGCAGATGATCTTATTGTTGAGTCACTGCTCGGCGCATTATCCAAAATCCTTCACTGCATAGTACTAGCGCCATCCTACCTAATGCATCCTTACATTTCGTCCATTTCAATTAACAATAGTGATTTATTTCATCCCAAATACCAACAATATTATTATCGGACGAGAAATCGCTTTCAACTTCAACCTGCGCATTCATAAATACTTGAAAAGAATGAAAGGAAATTGCGATAGGCTGCATTATATTAATTGCTATATACATGCAAATACATAAAATGTTTTTGTGCAAACGAACGATTTCAAATTGCATAAACAAGCGTGCGGAAACGTTTTGAAACACAACGCGAATTTCGCTCAGAAATAAGCACTCTAGAGATGTGATTGCGAGTGCCAATGAAGCGTAAAACTGTCAGGTATTAGCAGTCATTTTCACACTCAGCTTCAGCCTTAACATGCGGAGGTCCTATTCACAAACTCGAAAACTTTCATATAGCGAATTCAAGCGAGGTGGTTTTTACGCATAGTCAACGAAGCGGTAAATATTACTGAACTAAAAGAGAGAAATGTTTGTTTATGAAACACATTCCGCTTACTCAGAAGCACATAGATGAAAATGGAAAGCTCACTATGAACTGAATAAATACGAAAATTTTAGAGGTCTTCTCAGGTGGGAAAAGACTGCAATGCATTGTACACACTCGTACGCTTCTTCGAAGGATAGCGCTGCAAGAAGGGCGCAATTAAAAATGTTCAATACATTCTGAAAAACGGTCGCGTCGTTTCATGGGTCTACTCAGAAATCGATTTCTCTCTTATATGCCAATATTCGACGAAATCAAACAAATTTTCCCAAACCCCTTTGCTCCACTGTTCATCTGCAATGTTTTGCAATAATATTATGGTGCTTTGAGTGCGATTTCATGTTCTCAGCGGTGAAATGAATTATCGAACGATAAGACGGAGATCATGAAAGGATACAGGTTGACCGGATAGCGGACTTAAGTTGTCAGTAGGCCTTGACATTTAGCGACAGCGGCATACTTCACCAAACATTCTGAAAAGTTAGACTTCCTTCATTGTTCATTTCCCGACACAGCAGTGCAAATTCTTTAGTAGTGAACGATTACAGCTTTAATGAGTTTCTTTTGGAGTTTGTTAATATTTCGAAAGGACAAAGTGAAGGAGTTTTGAAGAGAGCGTTAGAGGGATTTGACTTAATGTATTGCTTGAGATAATCGCTTACCGAATGCATCACAGACCATGCTGAAGGATACAAGTTGCATAGTAACAACAATAGCGACAAGGAACATTGCACGTCCTCGACACACACTCACACACTCTGATAATGTACAACCAACGCATATCATTGCACTAATATACGCACAATGATCGGCCCTCTAAACAAGTCCCGCCCTTTAACGCCTGCAGCTGCCTTCCTGGCTTGGCGCGGCACCATTAGCCCAGCAGCGTTTGCTTCTCGCTACCGCTTCTCTGCCTAGCTTCCTAGTGCAAGCGAATAGCTTACGTACATTGCCTTCCAGAGCGGGTGGCACTGACTGAGTTCTGCTTGCCCTTACACCCGCTTATTAAGCGTGCTAGCAAATACCTTCTTACAGAACACATATGATGAAGTCATATCTGTGCGCCTGCACGTGCACATCCGTTTGTAGAATACTTTCAACTCCAGAATAACTTAAGCGGAGTTCTGGAAGTTCGCTGCATGATAAGCACGTGGCCCCAACTCTGTATTAAATGTCCTTATGAGCCATTAGATTCAATAACAGTCCAAGACATTTCAACATTCCAAAATATTACATGCAGTCACCAAACGGTTGGGTTTCATTTGCATCAGTCGCATCACAACAGTCAAATATTCTATGGAGGACTCACATCAGCAGATGGATTACCGAAAATATAAATGCACGTTACTGGCACACTTGGTTATTTGTTCTTGAAAAGGTGAAGTGCGTGAGGACATTTCAACAATTGACGAGACGTCCCCGAAAGGTTGATATGAAACTGCTCGGCTAGGTATCACCATCTGCTATAGTCGTTTTTATCCAATACGCTCTCAAGTGAACTGCTAAATTTCTCACATTTGCACAAATGCTGAACTTGCATTTCCTAATCAAGCTCCAAAAGCCAAGAAAAAGCACTGTAGTAAATAACAATCGCATCTTGAGGTTACTGTCAAAGTTCTTCCACCTTAGTTCATCGGCTATCGATTCCCTAGAGATATTTAAACGCACTATAGAGATTGCATATTATGTTTTCTTCTTAGGGTGCTCTCCTTCGTAGGAAAATCCCTTTTCATGCTGTATTGTTTCGAGCTGTAAAGAAAATGATTGGTTATGAAATGCGCCTCTGATATTTCACGACAGCCTAAGGAACCTATACGATACTCTTCTCACCGCCACTTTAACTGACGACATATGAAGAGAGTGAGACTGCTTTAATCCTCTACACCATGGCACTGTTCTGTCTTTGTCGTTTTTCATCCTCCTCCCTGCCTCCCAATCCCTATCCTTGTGAAGTGCCCCACATTTAAATTTTGCATCTTGTCGTCACAATTGGCTTTCATGTTACGGCGCTCAATCCTTTTGCTACTAATTTGAATCATTTGTGCACCCAATCAGGATGTTAGTTGAATTATCCTCCTTAAAATCGCCCATCGGTGTTACGGGCGCCATCTTTGGATTACTGTAGGAGCCTTCCGTTTGATTTAGCACTTCGCTTGGGCGGTGCTTATTTGTATCAGCACCTCAGGGACAAGTCCTCAAAACTGCGTGCTCACAGATTACACATTGGTTGCGTGTTGCCTATCCCTGTCCTTCACATAAAATTTCTCTGTTCATAAAACCTGATTCAGTGGATCTGCCTGATGCCTCAGTCATGAGCCGATGAAAGCAACGTCGCAACGAAGATATTGAAATTAGTGAGGGCCATTCCGGAGTTCCACGCTCGAGAGAAGTCTGGGGGAAATTGTTCGATTACTGAAGACAGTGAATAATGTGGCAACGATATTTTAGTGAGAGTCTAACAAATGGCTCAACAGCATTTCACAAAATAGGCAATTTCATTCATCGCGTCACAGATCAATGCCCTCTCCCACTGTTTTCTGCCTTATAGGACTCGGATTGAGTTTTGTCGGCTATCCTTCTCTCCGCAAAAAAAAGCGGCAATTCGGTTGATTTCTTCGCATTTTTCAGAGAAAACATTCAGCGATTGGTTTGAATTTAATCTCAAATCAAGTAGTAGTAAAACGGATGTATTTTACTGGAAGGTGCTTCGAAACAGCCAAAACCGACGGCTTTCAGCAAATGCTAATGTGAATCATTCAAATGCAACTGCATCTTGAAAGAACTCCGAGACAAATTGCAAGCGAACTTTACTAAGGATTTGCGTTTCGATGACCAATCATCGCAGTTACAATGACAAACGCAGTGAGTGCCACTGATGGAGTTATATCTGTTGTTTGGGGGATTGCATTAGGGGGCGATGGCTGTTACTAAAATTGCATGCAGCACAATTAGCTGAATTGGTTATGGAGCGTTGCGAATTAATATATGAATGAAATATAGAAAATACCTTTAAAAGGCAGCCAAATGGTCCAACAATATAACATTATGCAATCAATCATGCGCTTATCTGCAGAGGGTTTTCTCTTGTGATTCCTCTCTGGAATGCGTCACAAGGTTCACTGGGGCAATTTGACCGTTTGACCGATAGGGCTTCTTCCAGAAAACATTTCATTTCGGTTCCCTAAAAAAAACGCCATCAATTTTTTATCTTAGTTTTCGCAATCTGAAACTTTGGGAGTGAGGCATCAAACCCCACAACTTGGAAAGGAAAACTTGGCAAGATGAAGCAGTTCAGTGCATCGCACCGACTTTAGCCGTTGTGAGCGAATATGCTTCAAACGTTAAGCGATCAAAGTCGCCGGTCGCTGAGATCTTTGCCTCCATGTGCAGTTTCTCGTAACCCGAGCAATTTTTTTTACTTTGTAAGAAATGAAGTGATAAATGTTAATGCGCAGGTATCGAGCAGAATTTGCATCACATATGACGTTCACCGGTTGGTTCACGCGCATTCATGACGTAACTATTGAAATTGGTTGCTTCTGCAATGCCTGGGGCGACGCAATCCATTGCCAATCCACTCACTTCCTGCTGCAAGCTCCTTTTGCAGATCGTTATACACTGGGGAATACAGTTTAGTAGACAGTTCAAGCATGTGGCCTTTGCTCCTCATGCAACGCAATCACTGCTAGACTCGTTTGTTGTGCGATGCCGGAATTGCGACGAATCGATTAAGGTGTGCATTTAGATTAAACTTCAATCGAATCTGAACAAGAAATGAGTTTCCCAATTAGTTTTCGGAGGCGGATGCAAAGAAAAGTCGCGCTTTCCTTATTTTTCTACGTCACTTGAGGAAAAATCAATCAGAGGCTGTTATTTTTCATGTCTGGCATACAGTACACTGCACTCTGCAGCTGGAAGACAATACGCGGTGCAGAACGTAGATGTGAATATTGCGGGTAGTAGAGGTTTTTTGTTTGCGCGGAAATAAAAGCGCAAAATCGCATCTATCCATGTAATTTCACTCACCGGCATTTCAAGTATTTCTTCAGTTCGCAACATGCGGCTCACGACAATGACTTACTAACATCGGCTCTTCACAGTAACCAAACTGCTCACTGCTACAAAGACTTGTTGCACCCTACCACAATGACAGTGCGGCATTGCTCGCGAGGCGCAGAAACGTTGGGCAAAGTTGAATGATTGTCGCGCAAGAGCGTTATCGTATGGAGCTGTTCAGCTATGATTGGTTTGTTGACAGTGCGGATAGGTAAGCAACGTAGTAGATGAGGAAGCAAAACAAGGTGCCAGAATATGCTGCCATTATCACTCAAGGAAGTAGCTCAGTGCAGAACTATGATGAAGTTGAATTATCGAATACGTATCTACAAGCGCCTTCGGCTGTTTGCAAAGAAGCGCTGGGTGGGCACCACATCCGATCATGCAGGGGCTAGTGACTATATATACATATATATATATAGATATATATATATATATATATATATATATATATGCGTGCACGAATGCGCTCCTGAGTAAGTGCATGGATTTATGTTTTCACGTGGTTATGCTAAATCGTCAGGCACTAAGCCAACAGCGATAAGCTTCCATTGTTGTGACATGCACCAAAGGCAGCATCGACAGCACAATCCAGTCACCTTATCAGTTGTAGCACATATGTGCNTGTTGTGACATGCACCAAAGACAGCATCGACAGCACAATCCAGTCGCCTTATCAGTTGTAGCACATATGTGCACTAAAATTCACACAAATTCGCCTTTTTGAATAACTAAAGAACGATCAAAGGCGATTTGTAATTAGGTTCATATAACCTGTCATTTGAAGTTATTATTACTTCCTCGTTTCAGTAATTGTCGTCGTAAGTGCCTTAGAAATATTTCAGTCTTTACTCCATCGGATTGGACATTAGGGTGGGCAAATCCACGTCATTTCTAGCTGAGAATGCTAAGCAAATCGGTCCGGTCTATGAGCGGATGGTCCACCGGGAAGTCCTCATTATGTATGAGAATGTTTAACTGCCAAGTGTGCACTTGCACAGCATTCTCAAGGACAACTCTTATCCTGCTAATAATTTTAGAGTTATCGCCTTATTCTTCAGAAATAAAGAGCTGCTCATCTCTATTTCGCTTTAAGATGCAAATTAAAACATGTCTGCTAATTCTTCGCACTAATGGCACTGAGTTGTTATCCCGATTTATTTCTTTCGTCAAAAGTTCAACCTCTAAATTACCTACTTGTGATGTGGGCATTATTTCTTTGTTGCATTTATGCAACTCTTGCTTCTGGTCTATTCTTATCATTAACTGTGCGTTTTTTTAAAAGGATCAGGAGCTTTGCTGACCTCAACAGGCGTAGTGACCGGAAAATTCTGAAGCCGTCGTTAAACTTGCTAAAGGAGTACCGATACGTCTTAAATCTATGAGTATTTTTCTGATTGGTAATATTTATCTGTAAAATACCGAAGTGCTGATGAAGTGCGTTCTTTATTGCAAAAAATCCATACCATGAAACAGGTTTGCCTTATTGCGACAAACATCAAACTTCCTGGATATCCTCTTCAGGCGCAATAAATAATTTCTTTTGATTTATTCTCGGCTCAATGAGTTTTTTCGTCAATGACCGGTATCAATTAATTTCTCATATGGCAAAAATTTCAAACTCTCGACCGTTTTAATGCGCTCATTTATAAGCCACGTCAACAATCGCTGTGAAATTGTTGCGTGTACATATTTTGTTGTCGCCGCGGTGACTTGAAATTCTGAATGAGACAGTTCAAGGCACAACTTTGATGAAAATAAATGCGTTCTTAGGTGATATCCTCAATCTCATGTGATATCAATAAATATATAAATGTAAACGCTGATGGCGTTCCTGCCGACTAGCTTTTTCGCAAGTATCGAACACCCGGTTATGGAGAGGTGTCGCAGAAATTCGGCGATGATCGAGCAAAAGGATATGATCAAATGCTTGCTAAGAAATGCGTGCCATCTTCTAAACAGGTCATGCACGGTATCATGGGACACCCAAGATACGGCGAACGAGAGAAGAGGAGAGAGAATAAAATGTTTGAAGTAACATGAACGGAATCGATGAGAGATGCTTCATTTCCCAACAACAGGATTTTGCATTTAAAGAAGTTCTGTCTAGATGCCTCTATTTATCGCTTCACAAACAAGGGCTTATTTTTACACTTAGCCCAAAGTCCGCTGCTGTCCTTCTCATACTTTCGACCCGTTTGTCCATCACTTCGCAATCTACTCTTTGATAGCAGCTCAAAGTCGCCCTTACTACCTACTGATACCACCTCACGCTTATTCCCTTACTTCACCACAGAAAGCATCGCTATCCTCAGACTCTGCTGCCCTTATGCTTCACTCCGCACCCAAATGTTTGTCAGCTCTTGCTTAACTTTTCCCAGTTTTCCCTTCGCCAGCGTGTGCTTCGGGAAAATGTTGTTTATCCCGTCGCATTTAACTCCACGGCCCACTCCCCATCTGAAATACCTGCCCACAAGCAGTCCCCTATCCGCCATTCGCAGTTTAATCTCAGAAGTCCCCAATATGTCGCTCAGCTTAATACATCGCTCATTGATGTGCACAGAGATCCTATATAGATAAAATACTTCAGTGGTACTTTGAGAATATNGATGTGCACAACTCCACGGAGACTTACAGAGATTCTATATAGATACCATACTTCAGTGGTACTTTGAGAATATTTTCGACAGTGTAGATTTCAATTTGTAGAGACAGCAAAGGAAATAATGGCCTATTTGTCTGTTTCAGAGAATTCCTCCTCAACTTTGCTGCTACAAGGAATATTAGGCACTATGCTTTGAAAGCTCCGAAGCCGGATGAATTTCACATAGCAATTTCGGCGCTAACTTCATAAGGATTCTTCGAAACTTGAGGTTGTCATATATCTCCGAAATGAAAAGGGTTTCTTCGTAAAGCATATTAACTACCTCCTGTTGATTAGTAATAAATACCTGAAGTCGCCCAGTGTCCATGAAAAATCAGTCAAAACGTCAGCTACTGTATCTTTTTGGTCACACTACTGTAGCACCAGCGATCGATGCCGTATATATCTTTTGCCACTAATACATTTTCTGTCCCCTACAACTTCCGATATACCATCATAAACAGATCGTGTTCAATTTCTGCGAACATCATACTCGTATAATTCTTCACAGTCCGTGGTGATTGCTTTTTTCAGTTACTCAAGATAAACACGATGTGAAGCCCTGACGCGTTCGTGTTGGAAGAAGTGGAGGAGGGACAATCTGCGTGCAGGATGCAACCTGCGACTCTACCACTCCGCTGGCCCAGCATAAAGTTAGCCATGAATTGCATCATTCGCAGGAATGACGACAAACTCTAAAAGCTTTCGCCAAATGTTAAACGCTATTCTGCCTTTGGAAAGCGTAGGCATCGGTTATAGATGTATGATATTCTAACTACTTACTAGAGCACTGAGGGTGAAAGAAGGGATGACATGAATTGGTGACGGTTACAAGATAAGTCGAAGGAACTGGGCAAAAAGTGCATCAAATAATGTGCCTTGTTATCTATGGACCAATATTGCCACAGGACACTTGCGTCCGAACATCTCTGCTTGAAAACTTGCGTTCAGAATGCTTGATTGCCCAATATTTACCACCTATGAACAAAGAAGGTTTCAAGCAAAACCGACATCTGTGAATTAAAAGATGGAATCTATTCGTAAGGAAGTTCTTGCTCAATCCTTCCACTCGTTTCTCCGGAATTCTTTCCAAGATTGCTATCGCTCGAATGCGAATGAACTTCACATAAATTCGAATATCCTCAGTTATCTAGTTGATTCCTAGGTGACTTGTCATATCACGTCAGGCGGGGTGCGTTCTCACCATTCGTTTAACGCCTTATGAGTCAGCACCAATTGAATTCAAAACTTCGCCAACATTTTTATGCCTCTAAATGAGTCTCATCTGCTCAAATCGAAAAAGGTTCGATGGCAACTTTCGCTCATACCATTTCCGAGCAAGATGAATAATTGCTTTCGCTCGAGAGTCTCCCATGCATTTTTGTAGCGATAAAAATATTGCAGCTAAAAAACGCATTCCCGTCACAGTTGTTGCTTCATCGACACCAAATACGAGTGTAAAGTTTGATGAATGTGGGAAAGCTGTGGTTGCATCTTGTAAAAATAGCACCGATAAACGCTACTGTAGTCAGCTGTCATGTTTTGATGAAGAGCTTCATGTTCTCCAGTTGTGTTTTATTCGCGCTGATCATTGCAGTAACTGATGCCTGGCCATACCCCTCTCTCCCATACCACTGAATATTCGGTAGTACGCACCTAAACGGAAGTACAGGCAACTGACGATCCGATCATTCCATGGGATCCCAAATTTCCACGGATATCAACAAGTTTTTGCAAGCTCGATTTGAAATGTGCTCTGCGGTTACCTGAGGCCCAGACATGTTCAAGTGATTTCTGTCTTTCCACGCAACAATTTCAGTTTAGAAGCCGCGAAGCTAGGTTGAGAAATTCGATAGGCATAATGCAGAGCTGGATGATATCTTATACAAATGCTCAACTTGATGATGTGATTCAAGGACAGTCAGAGGCATTTGCATGCGCCCAAAAGTCGCAAGCAGTCTGCAGACAGCTGTGTCGCAAAGCTGACGAAAAAGAAAAACAGATTTCTTGCAGAGGCTCTAGACGAGCTGCCAATTCTTCGACATTATGAATGCACTATCTTCTTGTTTTTGGTTAACTCCCGATAATTGTTGGTGGACGTTCAGAAGCACATACCTCGTCCGTTCCTCTCGTAGTTTGCTCACGTATTTTGTTATGAAAAGGATTGGTTTTGTACTTTCGAACAGTAATATGAGTGAGGATCAGAAGTTTTTTGTCTACTGATGCACAGCCATGAAACTTAGAAGCATTATCAACCTGGCCAACCTTACGGTGCACCTACTTTTGCATATTGCCTTCACACATACCTTCAA
>JAARMF010004888.1:0-12056 GCA_022844705.1 Toxascaris leonina
CGATGATATGGAACGGAATGAAGGGGATATGGTGATATGGGACGGGATGAAGGTGATATGATTATATGGGACGGGATGAAGGTGATATGATGATATGGGACGGAATGAAGGTGATATGATGATATGGGACGGGATGAAGGTGATATGATGATATGGGACGGAATGAAGGTGGTATGATGGTACGGGACGGGATGAAGGTGATATGATGATATGGGACGGAACAAAAGTGATATGATGATATGCGACGGAGTGAAGGTGATATGGCGATATGGGACGGAATGAAGGTGATATGGTGACATGGGACGGACTGAAGGTGATATGATGNGGCAATTTCGGTTGTTCGTCCCAGAGTACCTCAACGATGACAGTGGCTTAATTCTTTACGATCATTTACATAATCCTTAAAGTCTTGTAGCCCCATACGCAAAACAACCGTCCACAAGCGCAACTGCGCCCGCCACTCATCGGCAAGGACACGACATACTACACGCTAGTAATTGGGTGGCATAACTAGTACGAAGGCACAACACACTATCAGCTAGTACTCGGGTAACACAAGTTGTCGCAACTCCACCGATAAGGGCATAACACATTGTAAGCTAGCAATTGGATGACGTAAGGCATGAAGTAAACTAGCAATTNGTATGATGATATGGGACAGGATGAAGGTGATATGATGATATGGGACGGAATGAAGGTGATATGGTGATATGGGACGGATTGAAGATGATATGATGATATGGGACGGGATGAAGGTGACGTAGGCTTTCATTGTGATGGAATTTCCAGGGAACACGATTGGAGGTGGTGGGCGTGCACGCCGTGGTATATGTGCAAGTAGATTTTTGTTATATCACATTTTTGTATTCCTAAGCACATGGAAGGAATTATCACAACGACTCACGTAATACTACGCAGTTCTGCACTTCAACTCACGAATCACGTCTGCTTCATGTAATGCTAAAAAATAATAGGGCAATTGAACAACTTCCACTCACTTCTTTTTCGGGTAAAAGTGACTGTTAAATGCCACTTAATCATGCAAGAGGTGATCGAACTGCTCTTGATGCGCATGTAATTTCACAGAAACAGTTCACTTCGTATATTAGTGCTGCTCGATGGTTACTGAGGGTCTTAGAAAATGGTAGCGATCGGGAGTCTGTGATCATGCATCGGGAGTGAGCTTGCTGTTTTCCAAAATCGGCTACCGCGATGCATTATTAATCGGGTGAACGTAGACAGATGGAATTGGAAAATAATTGGCAATCAATTTTCGGTGATCGTCAGTTTACCGATGCTTCGGACGGCAATAAGTCGGGGATAAAATCGGTTTCATCTCCATCATCGTTGTGAGCTCTTGCAAATTTGTCTCTGCGAAGATCATTGTGGCAATGGCGTATCAGCACCGTTGAATTTTATGTAAAAAAGTTTTATAAGAAAAGTATAATGCTGTGCGACATCGTAATCGATCTTTTAATTGGATCGTCCAGCTTCGGAACGAGTCGTGGTGACTAAAAGTATAAATTCCGCATGAGTTCAACAATTGCCGGAATCAGTTAGACACTTTATTTGCAGTCGTCTGTGTCAGAAAAAGAATTTCCCGCTGCTCACTTGCAGAGCAGTCGGGTTAATCGAAATATTAATGGCCTGTTTGAGATGTTCTATAGTTATAGAAGCGTTTTGTTAAATTGATGCGAAATGCCGTGTTGCATGTTATGCCAACTCGTCTGGCATGATTGCCTCCTTGCCGTGCTCCATAGCTTCCTTTGTGAAAAAAGCGCATCGCGTTTTCTACCAAGAATGTGACTCTGAGGATAACGGCTGTCGTCGCTCCTTGCTCACTTCAAGAATATAACAATTATTGCGGTGGCTTTGTATAGGAAGACCAGGTCCGTTTTTCTGATACGACTAGATTCTTCAGTTAAATTAACTTGAGCTTTCAAAAGCTCCGCCCATCGGTAGCAAATACTTCAGGCGATCACGGAGTCAACGGTGGCCACAGATCTTTGGTTGTTACCAACCGAACGCCAAAAGATTGGCCATCATTGGCTTTTGGTCACCGACCGAAGTTTCTGTTGGCTACTGTCTTTCAACTTCCATCGGCGTCGATTCAGAAAACTTGTCCTCAGGAATTGTCCTCAGTTTGTCCTTCTGCTGCCTCGGAATGCGTGCAATCACATCGTAAAGTAAGATGCCGGTGAACCAAAGAAGTAATAAACGCTTCACAACAATAGTACAGAAACATTAATTAAGCACTCCATTCAAGCAGTAACACTGGTAATCAGTGCAACTAAAAATGGTGTTGCAATGCGCCAACATAGCAGCAATACAGAAACAATAAAGTGGCAAAAGAGTAGGGCAATGAACTTAACAACTATTGTAAATAACAATAGCACAAGCTTGTAACCGCAGCCCTGACAAAAACAACCGAAGCAAAACACTGCATTTAAAAAACATACAAAAAGCAGCAACATTGCATCAGAGGAATGCTTGTGTGATAACAGTGGTATCTGTCAACTGCGCAGGTGTCAGTTGCTGTTAGTGGCGACCGGCAACATTGGCCGATGATGAAAGTCTGCGGTCGCAAATCCACGATAATCTTTGGCCTTCAGGAGCTCCTATATGTGGCCACCAAAATTTGGGCATCCACAGAAACGCTTTCACTTCGTTTATCGGGTATGAGAATTTCTGCAGTTGCAAACATTATTTTGTCAGTGGTCCCTGAGCTGATGAATTAAAGCAATGGGTGGTGTGTTGCAGTGGTTTTCGAACATTTGCTATTTGCATCCACCGGTGTGAAATCAACATGCTCGGAATGTGGCTTTCCGGCTTAAACATGAAGCAACGATGCATCAAGACTGTCAACGTGCTTTTGCCTTTCCCTCAGCCGAGAAGTGCGACTTTGATGCTGAGTCAAGGATCTGACTTGTGGTGTAGAGTGTGGCTTCAATGGTTTGCGGCCTCATATTACCGAACAACGGGGAAATCCTACACATATATTCATGCACAAATGCAGGTTTCTTGCTTTTCTGGTCAGTTGAACGCGTGTTTAACGTTTGCCGCGACTCACTGATGATGGGATTGAGTGTAGCGTTCTCTGAACTTCACAAGTCACTCTAGCAAGCCTTACGCGAATTCACTCTTGAGCTGTGTCTTGTTTTTGATCGACGTGAATCATTTTGACTCTTTCTGACCTCAGCTGCTTTATTTTTTATCTCAAATGTGCTTGTGGGGACGTGTTGGAGTGTGTTCTAGAGGGCTAATGACTTAGGAATTTTCGTCAGCTTTGAGACCACTGCATAAATTCTGAATTCTTCCTGCAGTTTCAACTGTGCTCGCAAATTGTGAGAGTGGCTACTTTGAGCATGACTGTACTCACAAGCCAGTTGATCAGTTGATCAGATGTGGTGGCAAAATAGTGAAGGTGCGGGGAAACAACTGTGGAACTCTCATATGAATTGGGATTGTGAGGGATGGGGCCAGATCCTCCCCAGCCAGATAGGACGCGTCGGCTGACGTCAGTTGAAACTTCATATTGAGAAGCGCTGTTGAAATAACCGCACCACTGCTATTAATAAACATACTAAGGTCGATGCTGTCCAGATCGACGAACATGCAGCCTGATCACTTATGTGAAGCATTGATGAACGAAAAAATAATTAAAACTTTCCTCCCAGTCCAGATCTGTTAAAATGTGTTGCGTGTACACTGAACTCGTTATGTGAAAGAGGGGATGTACCGGTTATAGGGTCGATCGCCTCGTGCCCCTATACGTTGAAACCCCTTCCCTCAGACTTCGACTGTGGAATCGTTTGTGGGGATTTTTAGTGCGGAATGTTTGTAACAGCGCCGCCAGTCTCCACCTCCCACAGCATTTCCAATTTTTTTCGCTTTTTTATTACGATATTCTACCCGTCTGCTACGTGATCATCGCAGTTGCAAAATGATGGAAAGCAGTTATGAAAAACTCTGTGGTTCCATTTCGCAACAAAATTTCTCCTGGTTGTATTATTATGCTTTCCTTCGTTGATGGCGAGTGGAAAAAAAGGTTGCTAGTGTAAAAATCTCTTTCTTGCAATGTCATTTTCATAATGCACTACATTATTACGCACTGAAAGGCGCGCATTTCGGTGTCCGCAATGTCTCGTATTGTTTTCGAATCTCGTTTGTTTATCATCATTTCGCTTCCTTCCCAACACAAGCAAACCAAGATTACTTGTAAGCAAATCTGTAATAGTAGCATGAAGAAATGCCAATGAGTCGCTGTCTTAGCCCCGTAAAGATCAACAGCTCACTGCACATAATCAAAGGAATTCATGAAACAAATCACGAATAATAAAGGATGGTTAACGAATGGAACAAGTGCGCAGTGAATGGAGTGCTGAAAGATGACGAAAGTGGCAACCGGAAAGCATGTGGGGTAAACGTCATTAGTGGCAAAGGTCGTCTTCTGTGGAAGCAATTTGGTGGAGACTTCCTGAAGAAATGATTGCTCTAATCTTGGTGCTCGTAGAAATCGGCAAAAGAATATGATACTTCATCAACGGAGGTTTCGATGAATAGTTTTTTGTTTGTCTTAAACTATTTATGGAATGGGCGCCAGAAATTCCGGTAAATTCCCCTGCACTGACAGCGTGAACAACTGGAAATGATCAAGATCAGCTGGAAAAGAAATGAGCAATTGCAGCACCTCTCTCGAAGAGAGTTCTCAGAGCCTGATTTGATGCGATTTTTTAACGTAGACAACGTTGTGGAAAAGTGGAATTGCGTTTCGATAGTTGCGAATCCGGTTCTATTGGGTGCTGCCGTATTTGCGACGCATACTTTCATGTGAATGTGAACTCTGCCACAGCTGGATGCTCGTTTCCGACCACAGTCGACTACCGTTCATGTGCGGCTTCTGCGGACTGAGACGGTTCTCTTCTTACAGCCCATCTCGCTTAGTGATCTGAATGGAAAAAGGGAAAGCCGTTTCGATCCCTCTCTTGCTTTCATCTCGTTCATACTAACTTTCGACGATCTTTTGATGATATACAAAAAATTTATGAAGAGTTACAATAGCAACGGCATATCTGCGTGTATATGAGTGTATCTTCTTGTCTGTTTGTCTAGTAGCTTATTCTTATCAATCATGGAAATGGCGGGAATAATACTACATTTTTTTGTTCACCGTGTGTTATGACTTTTTATTCGCAGCTTTCTTCTGATTCATAACCTCCCGTCCGATTTGATGGAAAATAATCGCGACGCAAATTTCACAAGTCAAACTTTTTTCTTGCCGACTTAGGAGAATTTCTCTTCACAAGATGTGCGTAGTGCATAATGGCACGGTCTCTTGAGAAAATGCCTTATTAAGTATTCTGTGGACATTTTTGTATATTTCGGCCACTAATTCGGCTAATGGATAAATGTGCCGCCATGAGATTATTCGCCAGTTTAAGGTATTCGAGGTGCGTTCACTACGTTATCAAAATTCTTCGATGGCATTTAATAAGGCGTATAGGAAAGGCTTCTGCTCCTTGCTAGGTTTAAAAGTTGTTCAGGACAATCAAATTTCTATCAAGGGGGAACAATTTTTTAAACTGCGTGCATCTTGCAAAACTGAGCATTTCTGTTTGCAGGGCTATGATGAGTTTCATCTCTACATTTTTTTTCATCGGTCATACATCTTCATGCACTTACAAACGAGAACCGACAGTTAGCACTACTGTATTGATGACAGCCTTGTTTCTCTCCCCTAATAGGACTGTAATCCTTACCAGTTTGCACACATTTTTCGAGAATTTTTTATTCTCCCTCTCTTTAAAATAACGCCTCAAACAGTCAGCAATCAAATTATCCCTTTCATCCCAAATCGAGTGTGCGCCATGGAGCTTATGCTGTACATCACAGTTATTCGTTTCAGTTCAAAACAAGATCTCTATAATCAGCCAAGTGATCTAACGGCGAAACTAATCTTACTCTGAGAATTGCAAGAATTTGACTTCCACTCTAGTGAATTACTGGAATTGCTGGGCCGAAAATTGAAGGTGATTTTTCAGAAATTTATGGTTACTCGCGCTCTCCGGTTTCGCTTTCATTCCCCTCCCTCTCCCCTTCATTATTGGGCTATTCGGATTGCTCTTACAGGTAAGTCAAATTTCGGGGTTCAGTGATTCAACGAGTAAAAAAAATCAGAGAATTGTGTTAGGCGCTTCTTCTCACGTAAATGTTGCAAAGAGATTTTTTTTTTTGACGACAACCATTCCTCAGCGGTTGTTTTTAGCTCGACGGATATTAAACCCGCTGTGAGGTAAGTAGTCCTACTGAGAGCGGACAAATGTTAAAGATCTTTATAGGTGGCATGCACGTCGTAACTTCGTTTTAACTTACTGCTAGCTGCAAACTATTTTTGCCTGGAGGCCTACTTTATTGACATGGTTTTCGGATCATTCGGCTTCCACTGATTTAACGTGGGGCCTCCAAAAAAAGTGCAAATGCTGCGTGCAAGCAGCAATGTTCACCTGAAAGGCACAACATCCACTGCAACCGATTGCATTGTTCATTAAGTTCGTGTGACCCTTCAAAGAACGTAAAATATGATGATCATGTGGGCTGGATTTTTTCTTGCGCGATATGTGGTCACCTAAAGCAATGCACAAAGGTAACGATGAGGCGATCAAAACATCGGTTGTCCCTGATGAAGGCGCCAAAACGCATATCGAACCACTCCGCAGCAGCTCATATTCAGCCATACGGGTTTTGTGTCGTTCGTTGTGCAGGGGCGTTACTGCGCTGTCTGCAGATGAATCGTTTTTGTTGGAACCCTAAAAGGCGATTCCATGCTTGCTTCTTTACAAAAAGTCCTTTTACTTCGGAATATTCTCTGATGGGGCTGCGAGTTTCTACCCAAGCGAGAGGCAGGGGACGCTCGTTCCACCCATGACAACGCTCACTACAAAAGGCTGGTTATGAGTTGGGAGCTGACGATTTGCGTCTTTTTGCGTTAGTTGAATGATTGCACAGTCTTTCAAATGCGACGAGGTAGCAACGAGTTCGTAGCTTTATCTGAGTGTATTTTCAGCGTTTAGCAGGTGTTGTGCACGTGGCGATTGCAGTGAGCAGTTGGTTAGGAGACCATGGCCGCTCAGGCGCATGCAGATTTTTCGATGAATAAGATAGCTCATTCATTAGAAGAAGCATCGAAGCATCCCCCTGTACTTTGAGGGCAGAAAATGTTCGTTGTAGTGGCTGTAACTTCCGGATTGGGCAAGTCGGGTATGACTCACTGTGCTTTATTCGCTATCAACTTGAAGTACGTCAAAACAGCTGGAGACAATCCTCCTCGGTTCGCAACCATCATCACTATGGAGACATCCTGTTCAATTGTTAGTCACACTGGGGTGTAGGCAAAGGGAACAAATCCAGACTGTTTGTGCTGCCTCAAATCTCCGCTGTAATCTCCACTACTGCGTTTGCAGTGAAGGTCTGTCGTTAACGGGTCCCAAGGTATTTCTGTAAACGCCACGTGAGGTGACCCTAGTTTATGCACCTTCTTTTCTTAGCGCATTCAAGTTGTACAGATCTTTGATTGGAGTCTGTGCCATCCCTTACAGTATTTCTCTTATGACGTTACACTATGACCGAAATGGGTGAGAGCTTTTCTCGTGTTGCCCACTCTACAAATGCATTTTTACATGTAACTTCAAAAGAGCACCACGGAGTGGATAATTTTGAATATTTATGAACACTGAATTGGTTCTGAGTGCTATCGATGGGTAGGTATGTCACGTTGACTGCAATTACGGGTTCGTCATTTTTTGGAAGTTTCGTCAACGTTTCAACGAGAGCTGAGGATGGGAACGGAAACTGGTAAGCAAATTTTGTTTCATCGCCCAAACTTGGGCCACTCTTGTATCAACACATCATTCATGAAGGGAAATTTTCTGAGTAAAAGCGCGATGTTTCTCTTATGAAGTAGTTTCGAAATACACCTCTTAGAATAATGAGGAAATTGGTCAGCGAACGTAAAGATGACTCGACATCCAGGCATGTCGCATGCTGTCTCACATCGCTAATGCAGTCATATAGCTGCCAATCTTCTGTTAGCGTCGGGCATCTTTGCTTGTTCATTGTGTGATAAGCGTCTTAATTCTTTGGCCGATGTACAACGCGTACTGCTTATTGGAAAGAGGGTTGATGTACGTTGCATTAATTTGAAGGTCAATGGTTGACCGACGGTCACTGCTACTTCTCGCTAGTGCTCTTTGCGTTTGCTCGATGACTGTTCACGTATCTAATACGACATCAGCCAACGAACTATTTGGAGTCAGAACTCAGTCCCAAGGTAGGCGCTTATCAATTAAGTTATGCTTTTCCTCCTTCCGCGACTCGCGTTTATTCCGAGTGGAACTTTTAGAGAGAAAATTGCATCCAGATCTAAATGTGATGCAGAGTATTCTACTATCACAAGTCCAGGGTTCGTGAGTTTCGGAATGAGGCATAACCACGGGCAACAGCCTCTCAAAAAAGAAGCATTTTGCTCGCAGATTTCAATATGACCGTACTTTCCAGGAGAATCTTGAAGGAGAAGCGAGTAGGAGGAGTGTTCGAAGAAATTTTGCAGAGAATATGCTTTCGAGAAAATATTCGTTTTTTTTGTCGTTAGAAAGTCTGGATGGTTTGTGGAGGGGGGAGGTAGTGAAGTGTTGCTCACTAATTTTAACATAAGAAATTTTCAAGCAAAAATGGGGCAGCAGGTTCATGGCGGAGAAAAATTAGTGAAGAGACTTGTATTGAGATAAACTGTCACTTTCCAGTTTCAGATTGTTATCAGCTTTGGTTATTTTCAGAAACGAGTATGTGCGGACGCCCAGTAGCTGAAAGGGAGTGGGCCTGATATCTGTGGTCGGAGAATTTTGTTCGGTAAAAGAGTAGGTGAGAGTTGAATCGCTCGCAACTTTTCAAAAAAGCGGGATATTACATACAGCGCTGTGGGTGGGGCGGTTATTTAATTAGCGAGTAAAGTGTTTGGGGTAGAAGCTCTCCAGTCACGACCAGAGGGCGATGTCATAACTTCGGACGTGCATCGTCATTGAGCCTGAAATATCTGCAGAACATTCTATAGGACAAATACGTCTGCATAAGTTTGCTTCGAGTCGATTTCATTTTCCTCTGAACAAATTCACTGTTTTTTGGACTGGCGCTTTTGTTTAGAGATAGCAGCAGTGAACACGACAGAATCGACCGCTGACGATTCCGAACAGGATTCCGATGAAGATGAAGACGTCAACTGGCAGTGTGGCACCGATGATTTTACCAGATTGATCAGCGAATCGACGATAGATCGCGATTGCCCCGAGCTTAAAGGTGATCACTTTTAATCTACATATCACAACAAGGATGTCCGTGGTAAAAATTCAAAATTCGCAGGAAACATATCCCTTATCTGGAGCTGTGTATTGTCTTGAATCAATTCTCGATTACAAGCTCATCAAGAGTTTTGGGCATGTTCCACCGATAGAATAGGCTGAGGCTCCACGTGTTGCAGAGATTTCAGTTAAAAACTAAACAACGCTATTTCTCGAAAATTATGGATGCAAACCACGCTGTCAAGGACATGAAAGGGAGTGGGATGTCCAGGAGGAGGTTAACTTGAGGTAGGAGTTTTCCTTCTCTCAGAAGTTTACGTAAGAAATCGTTTGTCTCAAAGAGAGCTTATGAGTAGAATTGCTTCCTTTAAGATGTAGAATGTCTCTCCATATTACTAGTGCCTCTTTGTCTTCGTCTACGTTACCTGTGCGATAGAATGCTCGTCTGAAATTTGCTTTCAGAATAGTACCAGCAGTAATCGATAAAATCACGAATAGGCTGCAGCAATTTGCTTCAAGTCCGTGAAGCCATATGCGATCTGAAAAAACAAAACGAAATTGGGTTTCCTTCAGCGTCAGCGTTCGAGACGCTGGGAGGCAGTGACGTATTTCGCATTCCGATACGGGAGTGTTTGAAGCACAAAGATGGGGTCGCACCGTAGAACAGTAACACAGAGGGAACTGCCCTTGCTTGGAAAGCGAAAGATCGGTGTTTAGATCCCTTCTCTGCCGTACTGTTTTCGCCTCGGTCTGTCCCCGCTTAGTGAGAGCTAGTGTCAGTTGAAGGCATTAGTTTTCTTCAGGCGGAACACGGAGCTTTCATCGAGCATTTTCACTGTCGTCGTGTCGCAGCAGACAGTCCAAACGAAGTTCACGTTTGAACAGCTTACAGTAAAAAGCTGAAATCATTTATGTGTGAACAATTTCACAGGTTACGAAAATAAGGATGGGCTCGTGCGTATATGAAGGTACAGCGAGTGGTACGGTGCATGAGATATGTGAGAGAAAGCATAAGTGTTCTTTCAATGCCATCATGTTCAGATGTAAAGTCACTGTAAGAATATTTGTCGAACGAGGAAACCATCTTCCTCGATTTTCCATTTTTCTGCTTATTGTTCTCTTTGTCGACAAAGTCGAGGGCTGAAGGCTTTGAATGGCCATAATTGGCGATCCCAGCGATATCTGAAGTTTAGGGCGTATATCTTCCAAAGTTCCCACATCAAACAATTTCGCTGAAATCTGAACAAGAATCGTGTTTTAATACACACTCTCCTGAGGAGAAATTGGTGTATCGCCTTGCAGTTCTTACGCTCATTGATGGGGAGAATTGAGTGCTCTTTTCAACTTCCTCTTTGTGACGAAGTTGCTATGCTGTTTTCTGCGCGTGGAAGGGCTTGTTTTCAAATTGTTCCTTGCACAGTTTCGCATATAAGACGCTTATCATAGCGAGGTGCTGTTTGTGTGTGGATATGTGTATGTTTCTGTGTCTGTTCAAGTGGAACTACCAACTTCAAAATCATTCAGTCTAGGACTGGGAAACTTAATGGTATAAGCTACACCCTTCTCCTCCATAAACCTTAAAGTTGAGCCACCAACTCACAAAAAATTACGTATTTGAATGCTCCTGTCTGAAAGATCCACTTATTTAACAGCTGAAATGGTAAAAATCTTTTGTAGATGGCTAAACAATCGATTCGCTTCAGCTATAAATGCGTTACTTGGTGGCGATTTGCCAGAGTGATTGGTTTGATTAGCGCGATAGCAAAAACGCTTCTTATGTCAGCTTCTCCGAGACGCTTCATTTATTTGCACGATTTCTTGATGGTCCCGATTTCGTATGAAGACCAAAGTGTGGGTCTCTGTGTCCAATGGGGGGAGGAGAAAAGGTGAGGTGATGGGAGAGAATGGTTTCGTGTCTCATATCAGTCATGGAGGAGTCGGAGCCGAAATCTCACAGTGATGCATATAGGCCTTCAAAACGTCATTTATAGATGTAATGAGGGAAAGCGAAATGGAAACAAATGTATAACAGATAGGAGGGAGGCGGTGGGAGCGAGAACTGATGTAGCAGGGAAAAGTGGAATTTTCTTTTCAAGCAGCTAGAGAAAAAAGAAGAAACGGTGCCTAGATCAGTCAGTTTGCAAGGGTAGAAGTATTCAATTCCCAACTTTTCCTTCCATGGGATTGATGATGCCTTCGACTAGTTTTGAAAATTTCGTCAGCATGTCAAGCTTCATGTGTACACAGCATGCTCAACAAGATGAAAGTTTTCGAAGCACTAATGTGCCAAGTTTGCTTAGAGATCAATTAGCGTTCATTTTCTTGCGGATCATAGGATCTTCCCTGCAAGTTTGTTTTTCGTTCGGAGTCTCTTCGACCTTCTCCTGTTTTCTTCTATATCTACTGTTCATTTTTGGCCGTTATTACTGAAGTGGTTCATTGCGCTAGACACGATACTGCTCAAGCAGCGGCTGAATTGTTGTCAGAAAATGCAGTAGTGACCAAGCTCCACCAACTTGAAATTGCTGCAGGATATGCACTTCCTGTCATAGGTATTCAGAACCTTTATTGTTATAACGAAAAACACAATAACAACGGTAGAGGATTTTTGAGGGGAACGAATATTGCCATACATAGAACACCCCTTACACGGGTATTGCAATACATAGAACACCCCTTACACGGGTATTGCAATACATAGAACAC
>JAARMF010004891.1:0-13451 GCA_022844705.1 Toxascaris leonina
CTCCAGGTTCTTTGTACGGTTTTTTCAACCGCACTGCCTCGCGGGTTATGTGTACTGAACCTAATCCATGCTCTATCAGTTGCTTATTGTCTTAGGTTTTAACTGTTATGGCCATCTCGTCGAGGTTGCTTGAGAATAAATTTTTGTGTAAATCGAAAAAAGAGGTTTATAAGTTCCTGAGCGGAAAAGGATAACAAAATGATTTTTCGGAGACGAAGATGGAGGTGCGTTGCACCGATGGAACTTTATATTTTCGTCACCATTTTGTTCTTCACACCTCCACTTCATTGCATATTTTTCTGTTTGGAATCGCGTACTTTTGAGGTAGGATACTGGCGCTGTTTTATAGTCCACTTCCTGCTTTCAGTGGTGCTGAGGCTGTTGCCGTATTTCGAAAACAGAGCTTATCGATTATGGAGGCCTTGAGGAGAACACTTCCGTGTCTCGCCTCTCTCTCTCAACTTGCACTTAGAACTTTGAAGGTAGCGTTTTTGAAGTTGCGAAGCCTAAAATTTGAGTGTGATAATCAGTGAAATCTTCTAGGATGCGCGCCACAGTTTAAAACTATTGAGAAAATCGTTCTTTGTAAAGGTAACAGCGAATAGACTGCTGCAGATGTGATCGGATGACCATCAATATAGCCTTCAACTGACATCTGATCACTTCTCAAAATTCACTTTTTTTTGGGGATGTCTCCGTACGAAAGTTGAAGTGAAAATCATTGAAATACTCCGTGCGCAATGCAGACCTCTAGAACTTAGTCTTCGCAGGTAACTGAGCGCGATTTTTATAAAACGATACGAGGACGCGTTTCGGAAAGAAGCGTCTAGTAATTGGTGAAATATCCTCACAGTGAGCTAATGCCAAGTTCTCGAATTCGGGTGTTTCCTCGTTTCTAAGTCAGATAATTACGTTAAAAGCCCAACAATTTGGAGTGATCTCGAAAAAATGTTGGCATTTATGTACTAGCTGAAACAGAGAAATGATATGTGAAGGGCAGGCCACTGATCTGTGACTGGACAGTGGGCTGCAGCTTATGAAAGAATCGAATGCGTGCGGTAATGCAGGAAACTAAAACATCCCTTACAATGGTATATAGGCTGAAGCACGTCACCTGATTGTTGCTTGAGCTTTACGTTGATAGCTACATTAAGTTGTGCACAACGATGATGTGTTCAGCTATCAGTGGCAACTGCTCGTAAACATGTTTTCATGTTGTCCTCTTTTTTAGCATCGATAACGGGCAAGAGAGCATTCTGTATAGCCAATGCGGCAGCCGGTCTTTGATTGTTTTTCGATCGCTGTCTGGCATAAAACCTCTGGACTAGCACATTCGCTGAATTGAGAGTTGCCGTGCAATTCGATCACTGTGTGTTGGATGAGGGTGTGCATTGCGCTTCGTTAGCTGCTTTCAACCCTCCAACTTGACGGTCGACTGAGTAGCGCGAGCTCTCGCCGCTGAAGCCTTGAGCGAAAGGCGCCTTTGCTAACTAACTGCGGTGGCATTCGTTTCTCCCAAGGTACGATCTTTTTTGTGTGGCTTTCTTCAGCTGAGTGATCGGCTCTTGTCCATTTGCATGTCTTCCGCATCTCTCAGTGAGGTAGGTGGTCAGCTGACCGAGTGAATCGATTGATTGTTTGTTTTCGATCAATGATCATCTGATTATTATCAGTAATCATTTCTATGTGTTTTATTCAATCAACATTGCTCATACTTAAATACAACAGTCATCGGTACTGTGGTGTTTTGTTAGTTTTATTTACTTATTTCCCAAAAAACACACAACATTTATACAAAATATAACTTGAGCTGCCCACTTCCGTATTATGCAACGTTTGCACTATAAGGTCTGAATGGTACGTAAATGGAAGTAGCCCTCACCTGCGCAACGGAACGATAGTTGTGAGCTGATACAGTCCGTAAATTGCTGCTTTTCGAACTAATGTTTATGGTGGCGAATATGATGCTTAAACCTATAAGGTAGCCTTTCCTTTTTCTGAAAAGTTGGGCTGATATCAGAGATGAATGCACGAGGGTGATGCTGTTGTCGCTGTTGGTCAAGAATAATCTAGGTACATTTCGAATATGCTCGCTGATATGTGCTTTTTCTTGATTGGCGTCATTTGCAATCAACAATCACTAATGCGGCTATAAAAAATGACATTTCAATTAGGTGACGCGATCTTGAAGAATTTTTGCACATTCAACTAATGTTTATTTTGCTAGAGCTAAAAAATGCGGCAAAAATTATCGGTGTTCATAGCTGTGCCATCGACCGGAAACGACCGGAAAGTAGTTTTTTTTTTTGATTACGCATTCATGTGACACTATTAATTCTAAGTAAAAGTGTGCCCATTAATTCCATATGTTGGGCAACTTATTACTCATTTCGGAATGAACTCATAAGCGAATACGCATGCGTCGCTAACTCGTACGGCACATATTCCATTTGTTCGTTTGTGGATGAGGTGAGGCATAGTTGTTTCTTCGAAAGTAACCGATAATATTTTGCAATTTTATTCGTCTTTATATCACTACGAAATTGTCCCTATCTATTCAACAGTGATAATCGTGCGATCACAGCAATCTGTGTTGTAAGTGGGGCATTTTGATTTGTTTTTTTTTTCGTGTAAAATAACGAAACTATGTACTACGGTTGCAGACAAGTGTAAACCTTAGGTATGCCTCTGCATTTATATTGTGCTAATTAGATCAGCTTTACAATCGCCTTTAGAGAAATTTTTTATGAAAGGTTTACGAGCGATCAAATCAACTGAACTTTAAATGCTTCACTGCATTGTTTTTATTATTCGCGTTTACGAAAGCTGTTGGATTGATGAAGTACGATTGCAGTAATGTCATACTGTGACTGCTTTTCGAAGGTTTGCTGCCGAACGCACCAAGTATTTAGGTAGTACGAACAGCGCAACAATATTGCAAAGAAGTATAGTGTAACACTTCTTCTTTGCATTAATTATTTAAATACTAGGGGCTTATCGAAACTGAACATAGGGATGGTGATGAATGTTCATGTCAGTGGACAAGGGCGAGAACGTGACCAATTCTGACACCCATAAATTAATGTAAATCTCGCTGTCATAGTTCCTATCTGTGCTCCCAGAGGAGTCTTTTGCAATGCCCTTTTTGCAAGTTCAACTTCATTTCAAGTTTCTTCTTTAATTGTCTATAGTTTATTCATGTTTTTATGTTCAAAATCTTTTAGTTCCGCACCTCAATGTTAAACCTCATCATTGCCGACATTTGTCACCTATTCCTTTTGTCGGCTTTCGTATTCGTTAAAAGAGCTTTTGATGCTTATAATTTGTCCACAGCTGAAGAAAGTATGTCCATTTGGACTAGATGAAGCAGTCCACATACCGATAACTGTCACTCTGCGTTTTAGTACCTTCCCTGCTTCACCTCTAATGCAATCCCTCAAGCAGCAAATCGTCTTGTAATCATCCATGGTTGTCTCTCAAAGAAATGCATCCAAGATTATCAGCATTTCCATTATAAAAGTACAGCAATTCTTCGAGATGCACTCTGCTTCCTTCCATTCCTATCTATAGTGCGTCGACGATCTCAAATTTCTGCTTTAGTTGCAATGGTGCTGTAAGTATCAGATGCTTGCAGAAGAGAGAAGAGTGCATTGAAGAATACCACTGCTAGATGTGTATAATCGTTGTTACTTGACCTCTGATTGCAACTGAGTTAAAAAGTTACTGTTCCCTTCAAATGGTCATATAAAATGTGATAGAGATTCTCTTGCATCAAAGATTTCACAAAACATCTCAACTGAATATTCATAGCAAGATGGGAACATAACGCTATCAATTAGGCTGCGGCGGCAATGAAGCGAATCAGCAATACAATTTCACACTGGAAGTTCCTGACGATTGTTCAGCGATTTCTTTCATCTTCCACTCAGCAATAATTTTTTCCTCTGCCGAAATACGCAGCAACTTGTCAGCTACTTCATTGAGGAAGCCATCCTCGCTTCACTGTCAACGATTACGAAAGTGAGTTACAAAGTGCATGTCTTGCATAAACGAACTACTTCCTGCTCTATTAATGGCTCTTAAGATACAAATATTGTGAGAAATTCAATGTGCTGCTAAGTGTCAGGCAGTGTATAAAATATATCAACTCAACAAGTCGCAATAATATCGTCACAAATGACGCTTATTGCACTGAAGTTGATGCAGTGATTAACCACTGGTTCAATAGTAAGTCAGCGTATTGAAGTATTTATCCTAATTTTATTGGTCTTTGTGGATCGATGAGTACATTGCGAAAGGCCTCGTTCTTCTTTAAACTTTTTCTCATGAGAGAGCACGTTTGAGTTCGCTATATTTTTCGTCAAAATATAATATCTATTAGCAGAAATAAGAGCAAAAATTGCGTTTTGCGTGCATATATATAGNGCAACAATTGCTTTTTGCGTGCATATATATAGCTTAGTTGATAGCCATCATAGAAGTGTAACATCGATCCGCCTCTATTCAATTACGAGTAGATGCTAATAAATTATTTCTGCGGAGTTTGATGATTAAACGAACAGCCGTTCTCAGATAACAACGAGCAAAAAAGTGCATAGATGAGTGCAAAAATGAGCAAAGTGCATATGATAGCCGTATATATAACTATTATTGAGAAGATGCATGAGAGTCAGCTTAAAAATTAAAATATCAGACAGTAGAATTATCACTTGATGTAGGCTACTGCATGTGGGATTCTGTTGGATTCAACGTTATCATCAATGAACGAGAAAACCGAACATCAGAGATGATGACTTTTCATACTCAATAATAACTTCCTTGCGTTCTCTAAACTTTCTCTATTCTCTATTTTCCATTGTCTTTTGGCAGTTTCTCATACCTAAATTTACGAACGCAGTGAATTGTTCTTCAGATTGCTCTGTCCCTCTGCATTTGCGAATTGTTTTCACCTCTTTGCCACATATACCTGTCCCTTTGCCAAACGCATCCGCCCACATTCTTTTTTCTCACCTGGTGCGCATGTACCGCCTTACTTTTTTATATTTATGGGGATCCGATGACCTTGTGTGAAGGCAGAGACGTAGGACTACCTGAAGAATATGACCGGATTTCACAGCTTTTGAAAGCTTATTTCAAAGATTTTTCGGGATACATTGAACTTTTTGTGGTGCTAAGACAGAAACTTGCCTGGTTCTGAGAGCAAAACTTTTTCCTCGTTCTTTTTTGAAATGTCGGGTGACGATGGTGCAGGTCGAGCCATAGCAATACCGTTGGAGGCTAGGGGGCGGAGAAGTAAAGTGGGTCGACCGCTGAGAGGTGCAAGCTTCCTCCGAGGAGTCATCGCTGGTGCACTCTGGTACGAAGTTTCTCGATCGCATGTTCACGTGACTTTCTGCGCCACTTTACCCTGTTCCGTCAGTTGTACTCTCGATGGAATATCCCCTAGATGTGATTGCTATAGGTGAGGAGCGCAGGACGGGCTGAGGCAGAGTGTCTACATATGCAGTTTAATATTGAGTTTTCTGTCCGCTGAGGTAACGAACACAGTAGTGCAGTAGGACCCGAATGCTACGAACCATATTACGAACACGAATCTACAGTCGAGCACAAAAGAAGCCAGCGAAAAGAGTTAGCAACGACGTAAAAAAAGGCGGGAAAGGAAGCAAAATGCAGTAAGCAAAAACACAAAATTTTGGAAGAGTCAAGTGAAAACATTGCTATACACGACGAAGAATATCGGATTTGTGGAGTAAAATTTATCCAAGTGAGAGGTTAANCAGATTTGTGGAATAAAATTTATCCAAGTGAGAGGTTAAAGTGTAAAATGAATAATAAATGGATGAATGCATTCTTGCATTATGCACTTCCATTGCAAGTACAACTTGTTAGTACAATAATGCAACAATCACAGTGAATAATAAAGTGCAAGGGAATGTTTGTGCAAAATATATGAGAGAGTGAATAGAGAGATGGCCTGAGAAATCTTTTCGGGCTCTTGAGAGGTAAATTTCTGATAAACGATTCGTGTTGCGCCGTTTTTAAATGCAGAACCAGGAGAAGTGAGCATGGAGAATAAACTGAGTGGAGCTGAAAACTAATGACTAATGCCTCGCAAACGCAAGTACTTCGAAAGGTCGTCCACAATAAAAAGTAACAAGGGATGAACTTTATAAGGTCCACGACAATGAAACATGCTGACGAGTGAATTTGATAGAAGGTCAACCACAGTAGAACATAATGACGAACGATAATGTGCAAGCGGAGAAACAGAAAAATAGCTAATTTGAAATGAGCCAGTGTATGGGTATTTTCACAACAATCGGTATCGTCGTATCATTTAAGGATTGCGCGAATTGTTATCCATTGGGAACGAGGTTCAACGCAGAGCAATGCTATGAACCTCATTAGTAGGAACACTTGAGGATTGTTGACATCGTATCTAACGAGAGCGAGAAGAAATCAGCAAATGATGCACCTGAATAATCGCTCATCAATTGCAGGTTCCATCTCTTATTAGAGTCCATTTCAAATGCTGCACTTCAGAGACAGCTAAGTCTATCGCATTACAACCGAAAATCTGCATACACTGCTTGAAGAATTTGTGCGCATTCTCTTCATTTATTGAAGGAAGTATTAATAAATGCAATCAACCTGAGAAACCCGTGAATATTTGTTTGAAAATATAAATGAACATATAAGAGCGCTCACTTCGTATGCGCACATTGATTTAGTAACACATTGCGTTCTCAGCCATTTGATTCATTCGAATGATTCGCTGCGATTGTGAAGTATCATTATTAACGATATCCGGGACGTTGAATGTTAAAATCTGCGATCATTTCACTCATCGGTTAGCAGATTATTGGAAACAATAGATGGGTAAAGGTAATAAGTAATAGGAAGTTGGTACTTCTTTCGAAAATATGACAAGCTTGTCCTTCACTTGGCTCGCAATTCGATAGAGAACGTCCACGTGTTATCATTTCCTTCTTAACGAAATGTGTTTTACAATTTCTATGGCTTCTCAATTGAAGCACCACTTAGATGCTGGATGAAAACACACCGAAACAATGCATCTTTTTGTCTAGAAACGAGCGTTGCTTGTCGGCTATGACCTGATTAAAACACAAACCGTGCATAGAGTACTGCTGTGGAATACAACAGTTCATCTCATCCGTAAGTGATAGCAGGTTAAGTTATTTTCATCGCAACAGCGGATCAGTGAATCGATGGTTTTTAATTCGTTTTGCCTTTGAAAATTGTCACATCGAATCCTCTAACGTTCTGAAATACTCTCCAATGGTTGGAAAAATAATCAAAGTGAATGAAAGAATTCTGGAAGCCAGTGAACTCACTAGAGAAATTATTGAGTTACTATTTGAAGTCAAAGTAGGCAACATCCCTCGGCGTTTCATAAGGAACGCTCAAGTTTGCATGAACACTCTCTTGCATAAAAACGTCGAAAATGACTCTGCAATGATTGCAAGTGGTTACATACATGCTTTGTCAACCGAACCAATCAGGAAGCGATTAGGACCTATGGAAGTTGCTCAGCCTCTCAGAAACCCTCTCATCCCTAGTGTAAAGTCCAGTAAATATGTACTGATAGCATTGCTTGTTATCATGCAAGTCGATTGTATTTCACTCCTTTCGCTTTCTTATCGAAAGAATTGTGTGAATGAGTTTCTATGAATTTCTGACAAATTTGCATTCATAGGGCGCCGTATAAGTGTATTATGACGTCATTCTTGCATCTACGCATATCCTTTTTCAACTCCTAAGCCTCTGCAGCCTTCAACATGAGATATGATAGGTGCATTTTTATTTTGCATGGCTTTATGATAGCCATTCCGCTGCACTTCACTTATCTCAGGCCCTTTATGTGAGATATTGAGCGCAGAAATATCTCTGCCTTGCAAGTGAAGTTTGTTCTATTGCCTGATAGGGTTGAGCCCAACGATATTTTCATTCACAAAGTGTGGCACTAGTGAATGAAGTTGAAAATGGAATCCTTAGGCCTTTCCCTGTGATTTTGCAAATTTGAACAGCTGATTAGCCTGATAGCTTGATAGGCAAAAGAGGCGAACTCATCGAAGCCTCCAGTTGCGAATATAGTGATGGTGACGTTCTGGTGAGGAGACAGTGTATAGGGAATATGAGAAGGTGTTGAAGTGGGCCGAGTGGTGATTTCTAGATCGACGGCGCTTTCTTCTTGTTCCATTCATTCCTCTCAAATTTCTCGGTTTGTTTGCATTTCTTTTCGACTCTTCCGTATGTTCTTTCTTGAAGGTCGCACATAACCGATGCAAATTCAGCCAGCATGAAGTCATGAAAGAGCTCATATGCATTCTTCATAGCATGCAGCATCACCCACCAACCCAGCAGACAAACGCAGACATACACATACACCCACACACACATACACAGACCGACATCAGCATCCATCTCAGTTCACTTTGTTGCGCCCTTTANGCTGGCCTCAACATCCATCTCAGTTCACTTTGTTGCGCCCTTTATTTGAGATTCTCTTCTCTGCCTCTCGTGTCATTTCAATAAAAAATGTCATTAAAAAAAGTCTTCGCCGCTGCCACTCATTCCAGAGATCAACATTGATTTTTTTCGATGCTCGTGCGGTCGTAATTCTTCAGATCCAAAATCCATTTCTTCCTTTCCGCAAGCAGCTTTTTGTTTCGAATGTTATGTAGCTTGTGCTTGCATTTTTCTACTTTGGATTGCATTTGTTAGCTATGAATTGTCTTTGTCAACAGTGAGTTGCATTTGTCAACTGTGAATTGTCTTTGTCAACTGTGAACTGCATTTGTCAACTGTGAGTTGCATTTGTCAACAGTGAATTGCATTTGTCAACAGTGAAAAGATTCAGCTTGTCAAGGGTTCCAAAATCTAGCGTAGAGGATATGTGGCGCAAAAGAAATATGTGAGCGTATAAACATTGCCATATAATAAAGCAATAGCAATTTTCTTTTAACGACTACATATATTCCTTCAGTAATCATTTTCGGAGAATACAAACAACTGGCGGAATATATGACACAGAATTAGCGATTCACTGACTGCTCTTTAAGTCATCGCTGCTTCTCGCTCAAAGTTCAACCAACCAATTTGTCTTATAACCATCACAGATTGTTTATTTGAGTAAAGCGGAGCGGAAAATCAGAAGCGAATGATTTAATATCTTTTAAGGCGTAATTCCCTCACACTGTTTCTTTTTTTTTTGCAATTTGTTGAGCAAATGAGAACAAATTTTATTTACGAAATGGACGAATAGAACAGACAAATGAGGTGAAAGGGGGTATAATGTTGATTCAGTTTGAGTGAGACGGAAACAAAGGATATATGAGCTTTCATGGGAAACAGCGAGCACATCTGAAACGTAAGAAGGCGATGACGTTGCAATTGACGAACCTTTACAGCATCCTCTAAACTGTGTCGTACGACATTCTTGAGAGTGCAAACTTAGTGCTTTGTAAGGCAATGCGATGCAGTTCTCGGTTTTCACTTTCATACGTTGTTGTGTTATTCCATGAAAAAACTTCCTGTCTTTAAATATGATGCTTCATAGAGAACCACCAGATTGTGCTGAAAATAGCTAGCAAACCGATTATTAATTTTTTCATTAGATAAAGAGGGAATGGGAGGAATAGCATTTCAAGAGGCAAAGCATTCGCGGCGTGAAAATAGAGTAGGCAGTGCAGTGATGGACTCCACTGAAACGATTTCACTTCAGGTGGACGTTATTTGTAGCAAGGTGATGAGGTATATTTGTGGAGGACCAGGCGAAAAGAATAAACGTGTGCAGCGCAGCGATGGGTGCGTTAATTGTAGATAATCGAATTGAACACTTTGCAGGTATATCCTATTATTTTGACGTGGTGAATTTCTAAATGAGGAGAGCCCTGGAACAACTCTGAAAGCATTTCTTGCAAATTGCTCCTTTAGGCTTCTTTCAACAACTGCCTTATCAGATTGCCAAGACAGTTGCCAAGACGTGTGAGTAGTGGTCAAGGAGAGGATGCTGAATGCGATAGGACGTCGTTTCTGTGCTGTTCATCACGCAATATGCTAGCTGCACCTTACGTGGTGACAAGTAGCGAAATGACGTCCCATGAATACCATCGCCGAGGTCTCGTAATGACCTTTCTGATTGATGTCGCAATGAAGAAATTACTCAGATCACTAATACCACCACACTGTGAACGGAAATTCCCATCAAGGTGCAGCGTCTGTATATGAAACGATGGAGTGAGTAACATTAACATTATGGTTCTCAAGTAGCCACATCCAACAGTAATGTTCTTGACCATTCACGAAATGGTGTAGGATCGTGCTGGAATGCCCAAAGATTGATCCGTGGGTCAACGACAGTCCGATGAATCTTGAGATCATTAGCAGCGTCAGCAGATTGCTTGCACCTGCTAGGTCACTCCTTGCCCATATCATTCACGTATACGAGAAATAGAATATGCCTATGAGCATTGTCTTCGTGTAACCATTGGAAGGAGAAAGACGGTTGAAAAAAGGATTTTCAGCAGTGATACGGAAACTGTTTACTTCCAGATGCCAGACTTGTTGTGTCGACGTTTTTACAGAGTCAACTGACACTGCAGCAATTAATCACTAACGCCTTCAAGTCACAATCTCTTAGAGGTTTGGTATGGCAGACAATATCAAATGGCTCATCATCATCTGTATGCGTGCACTTTTGCTTTCATATTTGTCAACCACTTATTTAGTGAAGAGAGGATTCACTAGCAAGTTGACATGGTCATCGGTGGAGTCAGATTGGTTCTTATTCCACAAATTTTTTCCGACAAGATCCTCAGTAATATATGTTGACATGTCTATTCTCATGAATTTATGAGCCTATGAGATGAGCTCAGCGTTTGGAACCTATTGAACTATATTCGGAGACATCTGCAGACTGCGGTCGTTGTTTCTAGAAAACGGACTACAACAGATGTTTTCAATAGGTTTGGTACACGAGCAATAAAAGAAATGAGCTCAAAAACACTGACACTGTAACCGGGAGTAAAGGCCATCGTCAGTAATGTGATGGCATCGATTCATCGCTACAAAGCGATTTATCACTCAGACAGCAGAAATCGTTAAACATAATTCCAATGTTTATGTGTTTGAAATCGATTTTCATCTTGCAGTGTTTATACAAGATATTCACATTCTAGGCACTGAAATGCGCACAAACGAAACGACCCAAACCTCTGTTCTTAAGCAGCCATCTTAAGACAATAATCTGTTAGCGCACATGCACTGCCGATCATTGATGCATTGATGCACCCTATATGTCCACATAACCAATAGCAATTTTGAAATTGCCCAAACAAATGATTCGCTCCTCGCATTTTGTTGCATATTTATTTCCCTCTGAGGTACTCGCTACGTGAGTTTTTCGTAAGTTACACGTGACTGAAATAACATTGCATGCCTCCTCTTTCCATTGTTTCTATGTGCTTTATCAGTCACGTCATCGATCAATTCGTTGAGTTATAGAAAGGGAGTTTTTGCTGCCTATCTTCTTATGTAGGTTGGCCTTTGTTCGGCAGGTCTTTAACAGCCGCAGAGGTTACGGCGATACAACCGCCGTTTCAAATTGAGTGACGGTCTCGGAAGGTCTATGAGCAAGCAACTCGGCTTGGTTGCTTACAATGGAAACAAGATTTGAGCAACGAGGAAGCAATGAGATTCACGCCAGTGAACATGAAAAGAGTAATGTTCTCCTTTTTAAAGCAACAATTCCGAAAGAGGCTTCAATAAGTCTCTATTGCTGCCCCAAATACTCATTGCATAACTCCTACACTTCATCGATGCCCTTCTCGACAATTCTTTTACTTCTGGAGTAAACGTTTTCCACGCAAATTAATCGATTCGGCAATATTATTAGTCTTAGCGATAACATATAGTCTCATTGCACAATGCTTTTTGCAACTTTTCCTCCTGCGAACTTAGCAGTGGCTTAAATTGCTTTCAAAGCTGCAGGAATAGAAAGTAGGAAAGCAGTTAGATATTATTTTATAGTTCAGTGAAATGATAGTGGATAAATGCGAGTGAAAGACCTCTTGTGTAAGGGTGCGTGCTAATCAATGTAAGCAACAGGTGTGATGGCGTTTCGGTGTGGACTGTCATTCAATTCTCAGTCAACAAATACTTTTCTTGCCGGCTCCTGATTAGTGACTCGAGTTGGCTTTTCAGCCTTTTTCTCAGGTTGCAATCCAAAAAAGCATCTATGATATCGATGTCGGCCACTTTTTCTCCTGCAGCACTCAATCGTCAGTTTCTTTCCAAAGAGCGATAAGTAAATTCGTTGATGAGGCGAATCACAAGCGAAACTTGAAGAGAAATAAAGTGAAGCGGTTGAAGAGCATAGAGAAGCGAATTCTCCTCAGTAATGTTCCCCNNNTGTTCCCCTTAAAATTGTTCGAGAAATTTGGAGAAAAATTATCGTTGGAGAATTATCGTTGGAAAATTATTGGAGAAAACTAATTATCGAAGGAGAGATTCTGGCCTCGTATAGTCTATACAAAATGTGTTTTACTTGATTGGTGCCGTCAAGTATTTGGGTATTACATTTTCCAAGAGATTTGTGGAATTACGTGATACTTCAATGATGTCTTGTGGTGATATTAACATATGCAACGCGAAGTTTGATTTTTGAAACACTGCCGACGAGATGGCTCATACAGGGAGGGGGGGGGGGGGGGNGATTTTTGAAACACTGCCGACGAGATGGCTCATACAGGGAGGGGGGGGGAGGTGTTCCATGCATCTCTGTTTCGTAGTTTTATTCGGTTCCGAATTTTTGTCGAAAAATACCGTAGAGCAGCAGCAGCCATAAGAAAAGTTTTTCTTTCGATGCCGTATATCACTAATCACCTCCTCTAATGAGACAGGGTGCCTCCTGCTTATCACTTCGAGTGTCCCAACCTTTATTGCAGCATGAATATGTTGGTACTACATATGTTGAGCTACGAGCATGCTCCTACCTTGAGCATACGGAATTTCAGCTCACTTATACATTNATGCTCCTACCTTGAGCATACGGAATTTCAGCTCACTTATACATTTCTTAAAAGCTTCGCTATTTATATCAGGAACTCTGACTCACTGCATGTGTTGTGGTGAAGTGCTGAGAAGGAATTAGCTTCGGTCAATACAACCTTCATTAAAGGATGTCTCGAAGCATCGGGAGGAGGAGGAGGTATATTGAGAGGTTGCTGAGTGATGGATTTGAAAAGTTCAAACAGATGTCGGTGTGATGCTTTTTCGGCTGATCGTCAGTGAGGCGGCCTTCGTTCAACTAGCGAATAGCGCCACCGCTTGTGAAATCCGTCCTGCATAAGCTTGCGTACGCTTCGTTCGTTGCTGTTGATTCCTCTAATTTGGGGTAATGATTCGCCCGCAACTACCGCTGGTTCACT